>VZRV01004806.1:740180-768305 GCA_013398115.1 Falcunculus frontatus | reverse complement strand
TGGGGAAGGGGCCGGGAAGGGGCTGGGAATGGGCGGGGAATGGGCCGGGAATGGGCCGGGAATGGGCCGGGAATGGGCCGGGAATGGGCTGGGAGTGGGCCGGGAATGAGCTGGGAATGGGCCGGGAATGAGCCTGGAATAGTCTGGGAATGGGCCGGGAATGAGCCAGGAATGGACCGGGAATGGGCTGGGAATGGGCTGGGAATGGGCCTGGAATGGGCCTGGAATGGGCCGGGAATGGGCCGGGATGCGCCTGGTGCCCGTGCAGGAGAGGGAACGTGGCTCTGGAAACACCTCTTATCCCAGAGATGTCGTCTGCCTCCACCCCACGCCGTTTTGCTGCTCCATTATTCCCTGCCTGGCTGCAGAACGGAGCAAAAGGCAGGAAAACCCAAAGCCTAAACCTTCGGAAGAGGCAGGAGGGAGCACAGAAAGGGCTGGCTCTTTTTTCTGGTTCACGTCCCCAGGAGGTAAGAGAGCAGGTTGTTAAGTGATTTATCTGAGAAATGAGCCACCCCAGCTGGAAATAGCAGGAGATCTTCACACTCGGAGAGCAGAGACGTTCCCCGGCACCCTGCTCCGAGTAAATCCTCCCCTTGGAAAAAGCCCCGGTGCCTCCTGCCATGTACAGACACGCTGGGTACACACAAACACGTTCATTCGCTGCATTTCTCTCTTTTCCCCTTTGCCTCCTGAGATTTCAGTGCTATAAAAGAACATCAGGTGGGAATGTGAGTGGTCTGCTGAGTGCCCACAGCCAGGCACACGGAGCCTCTGGCAGGATTAAGCTGCCAGCCCGAGCCTGCCTCAAAAGCCTTGAATTTTCAGAAAGCAAAATCCCCCAAAAGGCAGAAGGTCAAATCCTGCTTTAACTCCACCTGTGAGAATTAGGATCATCGCAGCCCCCATGAAATACCGAGAATTAGAGGCAGGCTCACACCAGTATGAGCCCAGTGCCTTACTGGGTGTTGCAGCCCGAGTCACCCACACTGCTTTGGGAGCCACCAGCCTGCACCAGGGACAGAGGGACAAAAATCACCCGAGGAATAAACAGCAGAAACACGGGGCTGTCAGGGATCCACAGCCAGCTCCATGCAAACGCCTGATTAATGGCCAGACCGGAATGGAAGCGCCGGACATGAAGGATCAGCAGCCTTTGTGAAAAACAACTGTTTTCCAGAGTTCCCTCAGGGCACCGGCAGCTCGTTAAATTGAGCTTCTTTCTAGTAATGAGGTCAGACAGGGCTAATAAAGAGAGATACCACTGGACAAGCCTGGTGCAGGCCAATTCCAACTGGGAATTGCAGCTCGGGGTTGGAGACGGCGCCGTGTGCCCGATGGCTCCTCCAGCCCGGACGAGGGCTTGGAGCCGTGCCCAGAATGGGGGTCTTGGGATGCAGCACGGGGTGCTGGGTGCTGCCTGCACCCTCCTGCCCCCCCAGAGGCTGGGGAGCAGCCTTGGGGCTCTCAGGGAGTCTGTCACGGGGAGGTGGCTCAGGGCACAGGACAAGGTGACAGCAGAGCCTGCCACCCCCCTGTCCCACTGCCTGGGTGGCTGCTGAGCCCCCAAATACCCCAGAGCCCCCTGCCCACAGCCCAGGGCTGAGAGGCACCCACTGACACCAGGATGCTCCACTGCATCTCTTGCTCAGGGCTCGGTTTCCATGGTAACTAATGATGATGTCAGAGAAGAGCGATGATTCCTGTGGACAAGGAAGAAGAAAGGGATCATCTCACACAGCAGGAAGCTTCTTGTTGACGTTTGGAGAGGGAAATAATTCCTCTGCCTCACGTATGGGTGCCCTCCTGGGGCCAGACAGCTCCTGCCCTGTCCCTGGAACAGCGGCGTGGGACCAACCCTGCGCCTCTGGGCTCATCCCAAATCCAGGGCTCATCCCAGCAGGGCGATGCAGGAGAGGGGAGCAGAGGGATGGGGCTGGGCTCCAGTGGTGCTGTTTGGTTATGTCCCCTCACTCTCCCTGGCTGTCTCCTCTCCTGACACGATGATGGGCATGGGAAGGGTTCAGAATGGGTGGAGCAGGCAGGTGTGGGGAGAGGCACCTCAGAGAGCTGGAACTGGGATCAGAGGGACAGCAGAGCCCAGGAGGACACACCACAGGCTGCCACACTCGGACATCAACCAGAGGAGCTGCCTGGGCCAGATACAGCCCTCCCCTCCTGATGGATGTTTACAAATCTCTCCTGAGAAGCCCCTAATGACATAATCTGCAAATCTAAACTCATCCCTGGCTCACAGGGCCAGCGGCAGCCCCTCAGGATGGAGCAGGACGTGCTGGGTGCAGGGAGCTGCAGCCCTGCAGAGCCGGGCTCACACTGAGCCCTGTAATTCCCCCACAATGCAGCTGCAGGCGTAAGCTGGGCTTTATCACCAGAGATTAGCAAAATACCACATTGTGGCACTGGGATGCTGCCGTGTACGAGCCATTCAAGGATCTAATCTGACATGAAGCTCCAGCACACCTCGGGTAGGAAAGTTCCCCCCAGGTGTTGTGCCCGGCCAGTGCCAGAGGTGGGATATCTCTGCATTCCCTTCCAGTTGCTCCCAGCAGGCTCCCATTAGAAGACATCAAATCTCTTTGTAGGAACTTTCCGTGATTAAATTACCTGTCTGCTCTCATTACGGGTGTTTCCACGAGGCTGACTCACGATGGAATGTCTGATGCCAGAAAAAACAGCTGAATAAGTCCATGCATGAAGGGGCTGATTCCCCACCCTGGATCCTGCAGCAAGGCCACCCATTAACTCCTCCTCTGTCTGCAGGTGCCTGGTGGGTCCCAAAGCACTTTGGGCTGCCACGTGGAAAGAGCCAGGGAGGCAGTGGAGGGGCTCCTGAGATGACTCCCAGGGCCAGGAGCAGCAGGCACTGCCTGAACTTGATTATCTTTGTAATGGCAAGAAAGTGTGGTGCTCCTGGTCCTGCATCCTCTGACACCCACAGCCACATCCAGGAGGGGAGAATCCAGAACTGGAGTTGCAAATCATTACCCGAGAAGTTTCCTAGAGCCCTTGAAGCCCTCTATGAAATTCTGGGAGTAAAGTGCCCCTCAGACTCGCTGCTGACATCTGGACTGGACCCATTTCCAGGTCACTACTAAACCCAGGGAAGTGGAGGGGTTTGCTGGGGATCACTCAGCCAATCCACCCCACATCTGGGATCTGAATTTGCTAATGAAGGTGTGCAAGGGGCCCGAGCCCCCCACAGGACCCCTCACCATGTCCCCATCCATGGGAGGAGAAGCCCAGCCCTGGAAAAGTTTCCCTGCAGGCCTCTCCTGCAGGCAGGAACACCAGGAATGGGACTGGATCCCTGCTCTCCACGTGGGAAGTGTCCCCCTCAGAATTCAAGTGAAACAGTAATCCCATTAAGTATCTTTCCTTTAAATCATAGATGTGTCCATGAGGAAGTTAATGACAAACCTTACATGCACATCCAATTCAAATCAGCATATCCAATTAACTCCATTACCTGCAGGCTCCCTCATCTCCCAGTCTCCTTCTCCCCTGTCACATTTTCTTTATGCATTTCTCCCAAATTAGGCCGGAATGGATCTGTCACGGTGGGCACCACCTTTGTCTCTGCCCCACAGTCAGCCCGGGGAAGCCTCGATGGATGGGTTCCCTGCAGGAGCCACGGCGCTGTCAGGGAGCAAAGCAGCTCCTGGAGACCGCCTGCTCTGCTCCCTGAGGGAGGGGAAAATCCATCCTTTCCCGAATTACACCGTCCAACTAAACATTAAACACACCCACTTATCACTGCTGGGGTTGCCCTTGCAAAACCCTGGGGAGAAAAATCAGTTTGGCGAAGGGTTGGTTGCAGGGAGCCCTGCTTGGGGTTGTGTTGGAGATGAGAGTTTTCCTCAAGCGCTGCCTGCAGGTGCCAGGAACATTCCCTAAATTTCCACAGACAGATCTTTCTTTCCTAAAGTGCCTGAGAGAGCAGGGCAGCTGTGGCATCAGTGAGGGGTGGCAGCTGTGGCATCAGTGAGGGGTGGCAGCTCTGGCTGGGAAGGGGATGAACCAGTGGGGCCAGTGACAAGCAGCCGCTGGCATCGTGTCACCTTCTCATCCGCCAGGACACTGCTCAAAGTCTGGGATTCAGGTCCCTGCACTTTGGTGGGATCACCCCAACACTCCCCCAGTTCCCCCTGCCCTCCAGGAGGGCCACACAGGTCCTGGTGTCACCGTTCCTCTGCCTTTTGGACTTCAAAGGGACACGAGAGCTCCACCCGAGCAAACCCAGCTGTGCATCCCAGCCTCTCCCTGCTGCTGGGCACAGAGCACACAGAGCATCCAGGCAGGGACAAAGCCACGACCTCCTTTCTCTGCTCGTGTTTTCCAACTCTAATCCCCTTTCTTGGAGAGCTTTTCCTCCTCCATTCCCCCCCTGAACGTCAGGAAAGCTCCAGGTGCAAGGGGACAAACCTCCTCTGTCCCTGTCCCGCTTGCATCCCGCCTTTCCCAAGGGATTAAATTGCCCTCGGCTCAGACAATTCCTCCCTTCCAGGACCTGAAGACTCTCCTGGCTGTGCAGCTGGATGCCTGGGCTTGTTCCTTGGGAAAGGGATGGAGCAGGTGCCAGGGGCAGGTTTGGGCACTCACAGGTAACGTGGGGCAGGGGGAGGCAGGGGGGCTCCAGCCTCGGTGTGCTCTGCTCAGCCTCCCTGCCCCACATTATTTATAGATCTGAGGGCTCAGCGAATCCAACAGCGGTGGCAGAAATGTCTCTGTGCATCTGCCTCACACCCACTTGTGCTTCCCATCCTTTCTGTTTGGGAAATGTTAGCTCAGCGTTCAAAGGCACAGCCCGGGAAGCTGCGGCTCCCCAGAGGAGCCGGGAGGCAGAGGAAGCACTGGGCTAACTGGGGGGGCACCGAGAGCCCCCCGGGCTGGCAGTGGCTCCGTGGGGAGCAGGGCTGTGTCTGCAGCACCCACACACTGCTGAGCACCGCTGGTGACGCAGCAAACAAACAAACAAACAAACCCAAATTAAAGCGCTCTTCCCACAGCTCCAGCACCAGGAGTGGGTGATGGTTCCTCCAGGGAAGGTTTCCTGCCCATGACAAGTGGCTGCAGCCTGCTCAGGCTGAAACAGAGACCTGAACACTCAAGCTTAGCATTTCAGAGTGTGAGCTCAACTCCAGGGAAGGCCAGAGAGGTTTTGAAACACAAAACAAATTAAACCCCACGGTTCCTTCCTTGCAAAGCTCAAACCACACTCAACAGGCTGTTGCACCAAATAAATTATGGATGCTCCATCCCTGGAGGTGTCCAAGGCCACATTGGCTGGGGCTTGGAGCACCCTGGGATAGTGGGAGGTGTCCCTGCCCATGGAATAAGATGAGCTTTAAGGTCCCTCCAGCCCAAAGCCTTCTGTGAGCTCACGATCTGGTCCAAGAGCCCCTCTGTCCCCTGGCTAAGGACACCGAGCTGCCATGGCAAGGGTCGGGGAGCAGCCCTGGGATGGAGCAGATCCAATGCTGGATCTGCCATGAGAAGAGATTCCATGAACATTTTTTCCATGAACACCGTTCTTCCCATTCCCACGAGGAAAGAGATCAGGAGAAGGATCCCTTGCTGCCTTTCTGCAGGGTTCTCGAGGGGAAGGAGCCGACTGCTGGGGTGAAGCAGCAGCTCAGACATCCCAACAGGACAAACCCTTGAGAGAAACTGCCACTGAAGAGGTTCTTTCCTTCTCCACGCCTTTATTTCCTTCTCCCACCCTTGTGCAGATTCTGCAGGATGAAGCAGGGAGGATGGAACAGAGGCACCATGCAGAGCCTAATCAGCAGCCCCGTGTCTTTAATTTATTACTGCATGAGAGGCTCGTTTAGAACAAAGCTGCCAGTTCGGGAGATCATTCCTTGAAAAGACTTTTTATTTGAAAAGCTGTCAGCTCACACCTTGTCACAGCCCCACTTGCAGCAGCAGAACTTTAATAACATGCCACCTCATGCAAATGAGCTGCTAATTAATTAAGTAGTATTCTTCCGGGGATGGATTCATTAGAATCAAATTTGGGCTGGCGAGGTTGGATTGCTTTGGATGGTGCTTTAAATCAGCAGCATTGTCTTTTCCTGGAGGCCCAGCTCTCCCTCCCATTCAGAGGGAAGCTCCTTCCCATTCTGTGCCCTCAGGAAGGGTCTGCACACCCTGGTGCTGGAACCAACCACTGCACGGCACAGACCAGCCCTAAAGCAGCTAAAAACAGCAGTGAGATGAAAAAAAAGATGTGTGAGGTGCCCAAAAGATTGTCTGCTACAGTACTGAGGAAATGCAGTGCAGGAGAGGGCTCAGTACAAAAGCAGGAGGTAGAGAGTAATAATCTGGGGGGCTCCAGGGATCAGGGAATGCTGAGAAGGAGCAGGGCTGCTTTCTTTTGGAGCACTTGTTGCAAAGAGACAATTGCTGGGGGTGCAGGGCCAGGAGCCTTGCACCTTCCAGCAGCATCAAATACAACCCTCGAAAGGTGGGAACACTCAGGGTCCTGGGGATTTCCTGCCCAGAGATTTCAGGGCACAAAACCTGTCCCCTTCTAATGTGTCCCCTGACAAAGAGCCCCCATGAGCAGCGATGTTCTTTCCCCTGTTCAGCCACTTCTCCCTTTCCTCTGCTGTTTGATTTTTGAGGAGGTGTCTCGGTGCTTCTCTGGGGTTGGGAATCATTGTTAACAGCCCTGCTCCACTCCAGGCTTTACCTTTTGGGCACTGAGCAAGGAATCCATCAAAGGCATGGAGCTCTGGCCTCCCAGAGGCAGGAAGGAGGTGGGTGTTGCTGTGCCACAGCCCTGCACGCTGACCCCTCTGCATGCTGCTCCTCAGCCTCTGCCATCCTCCCCCTGCCCCAGCCCTGCTCCTCCTGCTCTGTGCAGCTTCAGTGCAGCTCCTTCCAGTTGGGAAGCAAATGAAAGCTCCAGGAGCAGGCAGAGAGGGGTTTTTATTCCCAAAGCATCCTGTTCTCCACGGCCCCAGCAGCCTTGAGCAGGGATGCACTGCAGGGTTAGCTGAGGTGTCAGCAGGGAACACACCCCAGGCTGCCCTTCAGCCCCCTGGGTGCCACAAACCCTGGGTCATTCCCTGCCTTTTCCACTCTTTGCCCTCGTTCTCCCCTTCACCCTGACCCAAAGCTGGGCTCGGTGTTAGCAGGCACCCAAAGGGACCCATGAGCCAGGACAGAAAGCCCCAGCTCCCTGTCCCTGCCTGCAGGACACAGTTAAGGATGGAGGGAGCTGTGAGTGGCATTTGGGGAGTGAGTAACAGCCCAAGTGAAGGAAAACAGGGCTGAGTGCTGAGCCTCAGCCTCTGTGATCGACAGAAAACGTGAGAGGAAGCCCAAGCTGGTGTTGTTCTGGTGTTATTTAGGGCGAGGGAGGTACCAGGTATCTGCTTGTCACAAACCATTTGCAGCTGCTGCCCAAAGCCCCCAGAATAGCCCTGCATCTGTGTTATCTGTCCACACCTCACCTGTGCCCTTCCAGCTGAATAATCTCACACAGCTCCGTGTCAGGCTCTCTCCCCCCACCAACATCCTCCTCCAGCACTGCATTTCACAGCTGAAGGGATTGGTCTTGCTTAGTTTGCTTTGTTGACCTTGAGTGGCCATGTAAAATGGCATCAAAAGCCACTTAGACAAGACTGTCTAATGTGAAGTTTGCTCTAAACGAGCTTCACTGAGTCGTGATTGTCCCCAAGGAGGAAAAAACGAAATGACTGTCAAAAATTGCCACACAAAACCCTGTTTCTCCGAAGCCACGGCTTCCAGCTGATCAGGTGGGAGCCACGGAGTTCCTCAGGAAATATTATTCTCTTTCCTTTTCGAAAACATCATGTAAGTAATATGTTTCAAATGGCTTCGATTTCCTGCCCAGCACCTCCCGGGAATGCTGGAACATGAGCCAAACGCTGAGGCGCCCAAGGCCAAAACCCAGAAGGAAATGAGAGAATCTAAATTTTATTGTCTTTAGGGTTTATAAACCTGTGGATAAATCCTGCCTGGTGGTTCTGTGCTGCTCTAGGTCAGGCGGGAGCGATCAGGTGAACAAGGAGGCCGTGCATATTTTTGGTTTCACTTGTGCATGCAGAGCCAGTCATGTGTTACTGATCAGATCTAACCTTGCTCGGGCAGAGGATGTGAGAAAATTACAGAGCGCTCAGCTTCACTCAAATCCCGGGAAATGAGGCTCTCCCACATCGCTGCTGCTGCTCCCCCAGCTCACCCCAACGCCCGGCAGGACGCAGAGCTGCACGTGGGGATGGGATTTTCTGGTTCAGGAATGGCCCAGGGTCTCACAAAGGACCTGGTCTCTGTCCCCAGCCCGTCCCTGACCGCGCTGCCCGGCCCCAGGCTGGGTTTGGCTGCAGGAGCAGCCCTGCAGTGAGGTCGTGTGAGGACACCGAGCCCTGGCCAAGCTGGCACTGCCCCACGGCTCCCTTCAGCTCTCCCCTGTCCCTGCAGCCTGGCTGGGCTGTGGGTGAGCACAGAGCTCCGTGTCTGGGGCTTCTTCATCATCTCTGGGCACGCAGGAGCTGCAGCAAAAGTGTCTCCTGCAGGACCAACAGGGCTGGCTGGGGACCAGGGACATTTGCTGGTACAGTCCCTGTCCTGGAAGCATTAAAGACTCCTGGTGGGAGGCTCTAGGTTATAAATCCGTGGGGCTGAATCTCTCCTTGCACTTCCCTATCTGCTCTTTCATGCTCCAATCTCCATCAGACGGAGGTTTGAGGTAGCTCAGGTTCCTGGTGTGTGAGGAAAGCTCCTCCTGCCCCTCTGAGCTGCTTCCCCAGTGCTATTCTGGAGCAGATCAAGGATAAAAATAAAAATAAATAGCAAAATCTCTTCCATCTCCACACTGTAACTCCCTAAGCCTTCGGCACATGCCCTTTCCAGCATCTCAGAATTAATCAGCAGATAAGCAGATGAACTGGCTCTGAATAATCTGTGTATGCAGCACATGAACGCTGCTCAGCACGGCCTTTGAACACAGCAGGATTTCTGGGCTGGGCTCAGAGCACACGTCTGTCCCTGTCCGTCTGTCCCTGTCCCTCTGTCCCTGTCCCTCTGTCCCAGGAGTGTTGGAGCTGCAGCTCCCCAGAGCTGGGCCAGCACACACTGCTGGGTGGGTGGATCAGCTTGCTGGTCCTCAAACACCCAAATTCAGAGTTTAATTTCAAATTCAGCTGGGGAAGGAGAGGAATCTGCAGGATCTTGGTGCTCTGTCTGTGCCTCTGAACCAGCCAGGACTCAGCACTGGGTCTAACACTTGAAGCACAGCGAAATTCCCTGCAGAGCAGCCACAGCCCTGTCCTGTCCTGTCCTGTCCTGGCAGAACCAGGACCACCAGCAGACACAGAGCTTCCCTCTTCTCCCCATTCACAGGGAAAACACATCAAAAAGAGGTGATGCTGTCCCTGGTGGCAACCACAGGGTCACAGCTGATGCCAGAGCTCTTCCTTGGAGGCCACGGATGCCACTGGCACAGGGACACAAGGGCAGATGGAGCAACAACACGGGGTGACCCAGGCAAAGCACACCAGTGACATCAGACACCGCAGACTGGGAGGAGGGAGGGGAAAAGGGGCTGTGGCTGCAGGACTGGAGCTGAAAATGGGTTTGGAACACACGAGCAGCACATCTGAGAGCCTGCACACCCTGGTCCAGCGGGACACAGCAGCCTGAGCCTGGCTTCGTGCTGAAAGGTTTTGCTTGTAGCTCCTGAGCAGAGGAGGTGGAACAGACCTGCCCCAGAGCTGTCCAACCCCACACGAGCAGCACAGGGGCAGCTCTTCCCCCAGCTCATCCCTCCTCGTGCCCATGGCACAAAACCAGCAGCAGGAGGTGGGTCCGGGCTGGGGTGCAGGGATGGGAGAGACAAAGCTCCGGCACATTGCTGCTCTCGCTTCCATAATTGACCTGTAGATAAACACATGGCTTCCGCCTTAATCCCCTGCAGCCTCGTGAACATCAGCCGCGCTAAATTTTTCATGTAATTAAGAGAAAAACCCTAATCCAGTGTAATTAGCTCCCTGATTGCCAACGTCAGGCGGCAAGGCGGTGTTTGAACAGCAATTCAGGTCTGGCTGGTTAGGCAAATACTGCGTGTGTGGTGCAGTAATTCAACACTGCAACAACTCCCCCCGTGCTGTCCTCACAGGCCGCTTCCCCAAACAGCTCTGAGTGCTTTCATCGCTGCAAGAGGCCTCATCTCCCCCAAACTGCTGTTCCACCGAGCTCCAGTTACACCCCCGAGGGGCTGGGCATGACACAAGGCCAGCAGTTCACCCAGAACCCTCGCTGTGCTGGTGTCAGAGTGGTGCCCCCACCCCATCTGCATCCATCAGCCATCACACCGAGATTTTGGGGCAGCACCATCCCTGCCTGCCTAAATTCAGCATCTGAGAGTCACAACTGAGACCTTGATGGAGAAACAGTCTCCTCGTGAGGGATGCTCAGCACCAACACCGCAGCCAGAGCTGGAGGCGACCACACCTACGAGGGGCTTTGTGGTGCAGATCAAAATTTATCCCAGCTACCGAGCCCTTATGGTTCGCAGCGATATTTTTCTCTTTCATTCATATACATGAAGGCAAAATTTTAAGAGTGAAATGTTCGAAATTTGGGAAGGGGAAGCAGATGGGAGAGGAACAGAGAACGTGGATGTGTGTGCCAACGGGGAGGCAGAGAAACCAAGAAAGCACTGAGAGAAGACACCTTCACTTAACCATTTCATCCATCCCCAGCAACAAGGAGCTGAGCTGCTGAATCCACCGTCAAATATCTCTGTTTTCTTTCTAAAATTCACCTGTGATAGAAGCTACAGACACCTCCAGCTCTCAATAGTCACACCTTCATCTTCAGATTTAATACCAGTCTCCTGAAAAACAAGTTTAAAAGTGCTATTATTGTAGGAGTATTTGCTGGAGTGTCTCCAGGAGGATTTCACTCCTCGTCCTAGGCAGTGTCACAAAGGGTTTGGCTGTGTTTGGAAAAAGGTCTTGGTCTTTGTTCTGCCAGTTTTGGTTGCTGCTGCTGTAGAGGCTGAGTTCCTGTGCCTGGGAGAGTGCAGAGCCCCCAGAACCAGCCCCTGTTGTGTGAGGAGCAAGCTCAGAGCCACTGCTCAGCCCTGGCCTCGCAGCCTGAGTCCTGACAGAGCTCTGGTCCTGTGCTGGGGCAGGGCAGAGCCAGCTCTGGGTGTTTGTGCAGCCCCAATTCTGACAGAGGCCGCGGGCTGTGCCTGGCTCCCCTTTGGGCTCCAGGCTCTGCTCCCCTCTGGGCTCCCTCCATCCCCTCCTCGTCCCCCTGTTCCAGGAACAGGCCAGCAGCGAGCAGAGCAGGCTGAGCCTTTGTAGCAAAGCCAGGCAGATTTCTTCAGACAAAAAGGAGCACAAATTTATCAATTCAAAGCTCCCTTTAAAGAGAAGCCCCTGAGGAGAGCGAGCCCAGATGCTGCTTGCCTGGCTAAGCCAGCTCCTGCTTCTCTGCCTCCCTTTGGACACAGGCTGCTTTCCATGGCCAGAGCTGGGGTGAACCAGGCTGAGAGCAGAGCCTCCTGGCTGCATGGCAGCACCCGCAGATGGATTTCAGCAGCAGCAGCAGGGATCTGGCACAGTTTGGTGCTCTGCCATCACTCCCTTTGCATGGAAACAGCGCTTCCAGCCAAAATCCAGCCTTGTCCCTCAAAGCCTCCCAGAGGAGCAGCACAGAGCCCGTCCCACAGCTCCTGGGGACCGTGTTCCCAAAGGCAATGCTGGAATTCTGTCTGTCCCCGAAGCTGCAGGCACATCCCAAATGGCATTTCCAGCCCCCAGGCAGGAGCTGTGCTCTCCCCTTCCCTCTCTGGCCGGGGACAGGGGCACTCTGGCTGCTGCATTCCAGACAGGAGATCCCATTTGCACACTGGAGCTGTCAGTGGATGGAATTTTTCTGTCTCCCAGGAATTACTGCAGCTTTCAGGCAGCTTTGGGGACGTTCTTCCTGCCCACACCTCCAGTATCGAATGCCACTGACACGTGAGTCTGTGCTGGCTGCTCTGTGGTGTCTTTGCCTTAAATCCAGCACAAATTCCTCTCTCCATCTCCCATGCCTGCCCAAAGCCAGGCATCCTAAGGCTCCATGGGGAGCTGTGAGGTGATGAAAGGAGCTGGAGGCAGCTCTGTAGGGGCTGGATGCTTTTTTTCTCCTCTTTTCCCCATTTCACATCCATTAATGCACAACTGGGAGAGCAGCCCCAGACTGGTCAGACTGGGAGCTGGGACTGAGGCACTGGGGACGTGCAGCAGCATCCCAGAGATGTCTCCTGACGGCTCTCAGGTGACAAAGCTGCAGCAAAGCCACAGCCCAGAGAGCTGGGTGTGTTCTCAGCCTCTGTTTTGCCCGGGGATGTTGGAAGTGGCTCCAGCCAGACCCAGGGATCTCAGGAGTCTCAGCACTCACGTTAATGAGCACTGGCAGGAGATTTGCAGCCAGTCAGGGAGAGGTGTCAGGGGTGCTGAAAGGGGCAGAGAGAGGTGTTGGGAGGAAAGGGAGCTGCTCACATTCACCTCCAGACAGCTTTGAAGTGACCTGAGGGACACCAGCGGGGCCTGAGGCTGCCGTTTTCCATCCCCTGGCCCAGAAGCTGGAGCTCTAACAAGGGGAGTTGTTTGAGCTGCTCGCACTGAAAACAGACCAGGTATCAAATGTTCCTGAAGCTTTTAAAATAAGAGCTATAAACTGAGCCAAGGCTCAGGACTGATATGGAAAGTTACCTTCCAGGACAGATTTTCCCAGTGAGGGAGAGCTGGCAGCCACAGCAGCCTCTGTGCACGAGGCCACTGCTCAATGCCAGAGGAGCTGAGCTCCTTCTTCCTTTCTCTTCCCATTGCTCCAGAACCAGCACAGCCTCCCCTCCACATCCACACGTCTGCAGAGTGCAATCTGCTGATGATCCCAGGCCTCATGTTTTGTCACTGTCATGGTTTATTGGTCGTGTCATGGTTCTCACTCAGCTGTGAAGAAATCTCGCAGTGACCTAAACCCATGAGACTCCAATATACCTGGTGCTGGAGGCCTCTGGCCTGGCCATTCCAACCCACCAGGTATTTCCCTGTCTCTTCCTGCAGTTTGTGCTTCCAGAGCCTGGCTGGGAGCCGGGTCCTGCTCTGAGCATCTGGAGTGCTGTGGTTTGTGCCTTCACCAAAGGGCTGAGGCAGCTGCCAAAGCCCCTGCTCCCGAGAGGCCCCGTGCCTTGAAAATTCACTCTAAAGCAGCTTCAAACCCTCCAGTTTTCATTATTAATATGACTCCTTTCATCAGAGTCCACTCATCTTTTTGCTTTCTATTTCTGTCTCTACCCTTTCATTGTTTCCCCGGCGCTTCCGTGGGAACGGCAGCGAAACCCCGACCCGGCGGCCGCGGCAGCGCCCGCTCCCTTCCAGCAGCAGGGATTTATTCCATCAAAGCTTCCTCCTCCAACCAAGGGTTTGTTCTGGGTTCGGTTTTTTTTTCCCCCCCTTCGTTTTAATTCCATCTGTATTTAATCCCAGACAAACACAAACAACAATCTCAGCTCCCTAAGGCCATCGCTTTCTAAATCAGTTACAGCCAACTCCAATTAGCAGGCAGGCAACATGAGCAGCTCCGTACGCTCCTGGATCTTTGGGAACGAGCCAGCCCAGAAGGTCCTTTTCCCCAGACTGTCCCTTTTTTACTTCTGAAGGACTTGCACCATCATTAGAGTCACAGGCTCTGCAAGATGAAACACCCTCCCCTTTGCTTCTGCCACTGCAGGGATGATGTTCCATGGCCTCATTAATGCTGTTTGTGGTTCTGTGCTCCTGCACCTGAGCCTACCTGCAGGCTTTGATTTATAAGAGGATCCCAAAGGCTCCACAAGTGCTGAAGAGAGACTTTATCGGTCACTTTAGCTTCCCTCTTAGCCTGCACTTGAAACAGCTCCTTAACAGCCTCTCCAAGCCAGGCTGAGGAGAGGCAGCAATGCCAGGCACAAACCTGGGAAACCTCAGGCCATGACAGAATCTCTTGGAATTACCCTGGGGAAGAACCCACCAGCCCTCAGAGGAACTCACTGCATTCAACAGGAGCAGCTCGTGGAGTTATTCGGTTGAACCTGACTGTGGGTTCTTTTTCCCCAATATCCACTCTCTCCCTAGCAAGGGTCACTGTGGCAGTGGAGGGTGTGCCCTGACCACCCCAGGATGGCCAGGAAAGGTCCATCTGGAGACGCCGTCGGGTTTCTCCGTCTTTCCCACCGGCTGGCAGGGAATGCACGGAGCCAGATCCGGCTCTGCTGGGCTTCAGCTCAGCGTGCTGCCAGCAGCTGTCAAAGGGACAGACGAGGATGGGGGAGAAAATCACTTGCATTGCTGCAAACCCCTTCTCCAGCCACGTTTCCCCAGCTCTGTGTCCAGGCTCGCTCTGCACCGACAACCCTGTGATTTCCCCGCTCCTCTCCTGCTGCATGCACACACCTCCCCATCAGCCAGGAAAAGGATTTCCCCCATTCATGCCTCTTCCTACCACGCAGGGATATCAGGAAGAGCAGTGTGTGCAGGCAGAGAGATTTATCCACCTGCCCTACCTGGCAAAACTGATTGGGTTTGACAGACGTGCCGGCGCATTAACGACCAGTTTAGCATGGAAACGAGCAGAGCCGTGCTCCTCACAGATGTTAGGAGGAGAAGTTTATCTAAAGCATATTTTATGGCTGTGCAGAATGTGTTAGATCAGCAACCTGGAGAAAAATCACTACAGGCTCCTTTCCCTAACAAATACACAAAAATCCTTAAAATCAAATAAAACAAAACCTCCCCTGAACAAAGCGCAACACGTTTTACAAACCAAATTCTTTGCTGCTGAGGTGACTTCAGCTCTGGGGTGAGGACTAAAGAGATCACCAGGAAGGAGAAAGGGGTGAAAAGCCCCCAGTGCAGCCCCACACAACCCATCCCTGCAGATCAATTATTCCCAGGACCTGCCTTCCCCCTCCGAGCAAGTGATTTAAGTCCAGTTATTTTAGAGAGTTCTCGAGGCAGAGCAGCATTAATGGGCTCCACTGTCTGCAAAGTGCTCGTGCTTAGACACCCGCAAAGCTGAGCAAGAGAGGCACCGGGCTAAAAAATGTTCCCTCTCAAGCAAAACAGACTCGCACTTGGATTGCACAGAAATTAAAGCAACAAAAGGTCTCTGAAGCCAATTGCCATCTAACTGAGAAACAGGCTCGTCACTTTGTACACCCATCTGGCGAGGACATACTTTCCATTTCAGCAAGTGCGAGAATGGGTGGACAGCGAGGGAAATGTGAAAACAGCAGAGAAAGGAGAAGAATGCAAACCTGCGGGACAACACTGCTGCCCTGTTATGAATACTGTACTCTATTCATATGAAAATCCATACGGCTGCTACTGTTGCATGCACTCTTCTTACACAGCATGAAATTAAAATTCCTCCTCAGTCTCACATTGCCAGCACTACAGAGCAGCTCCAGAGCAGGCGAGCAGACAATTTATCCTTTGGCTTCCTCAGACGGGCTTGTGCTGGGATTGGAAGCCAGTGGGGTGAGGGAGACGAGTCTATTGCCCACAGTGACAAATTCTGCTACCCAAACAAATCCCAGAGAAATATTTCTGGCCCGGAGTGTGGCTGTTGGTGCTCCTTTCCCAGTGCAGTTTCACATGCGTAATTCCCCCCCCAGGCCCCCCTGCCACTTCCCTTCTTATCTTCCCAGAACAAACTCAACGTGCAGGCTAATTTCAAGGAGTGTTTCACCCAGAGTCCAGCCAAATGTCAGTGGATCTGCTGGAAATGCAAATCGAGACAATCATGCAAAAGAGGAGGGCTTATGGATTGTGCGGGAGGGCAACGGAAGGCAAATAAAAGCTGACAGGGAGAGGGAGCGGGGAACAAATCTCCCGTTCGAGCTGTTGATCGTTTGCACAAACACCCGGCGAGCAGCAACGACAGGTTCCCAAAAATGCCCAAATCCCATTGATTATCACTGCTAAATTGCCTGCGTGCCTCCAAACCCCACCCATCTCCGAGCTCCTAAACCAGCATTTCACTCCCACCATCCCCACCCACTCCACGGGATGTAAATGACAGGGAAGAGATGAAGAAGGGATCTGGAGCAGAGCTGGGGAGCCTGGGAGGTTTTTTTGTGGTTTCCCAAATTCCAAAGAGCCATTGAGTTGTCAAAAGCAATTGCAGCTCTCACAGAAAGCGTTTTATTTTGTGCTTTTGAGAAAGTCGGGATAACTGTGAGATCATCTGGGGACAAAGTGGGGGGAAGATGCTGGAGACGGGAACTCGATTAGCTCAAACCCGGCCACAAGAATTTTTCAGATACAAGCAAATTTGTTCGAAGGTTTGCTCATTACGTATGCAAAGGAGCAGCAAGCAGGAGGACAGGATCTATACTATGTGCCGTAACATGATATGGAATTAATCCCCTCAGGTTACAAAATTCCTCACAAATTGTGAGGGGGACGGTATCTGCTGTGTTATATTTTATCACACTTTCTGTCAGAATATCCCCGGCAGGGAGCCTTTTTGGAGATGCAATCAGCACCAAAGCCTTGTTTGGGGAGGAAGATTTGAACAAAACAGCAGCAAACTCCAATATGTGCCTTGGGAGGGCTTTGAAGAGAAGCCCCTCAGAGCGGGGTTAGGGGGGTCTGGCCTTCTTAAATCACCTCATTTTATGGCTTTGCCCAGCCCCATACAGAGCAGAGAGGCTCTCAAGCTCTATTAACAGCACTACTGAACCAGGCTGGCTGCTTCCACCTGCCCCGAGCCCCCAGGGACCACAAAACACCTCACAAAAGCAGCCCAGGAGAAGTTTGCCACCTCCCGGGTGACGCGGGGCAACGCGAACGCTTCACGCCCCGACTCACAAGCCCCAAATCAGCATCACCCCGTGGAGCAGAGCAAAGTGAGCGAGGGCTGAGCTCGTGGTGGCCCTCGGGGTGGGGACACGGGGCTCCTCCAGCGCTGGCCTCTCTGAGTGCTCACGCTTGGCTGGGCCCCGCACTTTTGTGAGGCGCTCCGGTGTTTTTGGCAGCCACTGAACTGGAAGGAAAAGGGTCTGATTATCTCCTCCAGCACCTCGGTGGTGACCCAGACCACTGACCCCTTTCCTGTCACTCTACATTTGCTCTGGATGTTTTACACAGCGAGGGGGCAAAGCCTTCACAATTGATCCAGGCTGCATCCAAAGGCTCCGTGGCTGCCACGTGATTTCGGCTCCGTCTCTTGCTCGGGGGCTCTTTATCTGCCTGTCCACCTTAGAGGAGAGATCTGAGGGGCAATGCTGGGGTCAGGACCTCCAGCACAGGCTGGGCAGTTCTCGTTCACACAAAAGCTTCTCCATGTCCAGTGTCTGTTTAAAAGCCAGATAATGCAGCCTGCATTTACACCAAAGTCATCTTCGCCACACATCACAGAACCCAGAATGGTTTGGGTTGGAAGGGACCCTAAAGCCCACCTCATTGCAAACCCCCTGCCGTGGTGGGGGACCATTCCACTGCCCCAGGTTACCCAGAGCCCCATCCAGCCTGGCCTTGAACACTCACAGGAATGGGGAGCTCGGATGTTGACACTGCCCCAAGATTAAAACAACTGCACTGGGTTTGTGTTACCTGAACACTGAAAACAGCCCTGAAACTGCTCACTGCTGTTATGTGACACCAGCCCTGACTCACAGCTTGGCCTGCAGCTGCAGGGTAAAGCTCTCTGTGGCATCCAGCAGGCATCCAAATCCCCCAAAGTTTCTCAGTCCCGCCTGATGCGAGCAGAGGTTTGCCAGCCCTTCCACGCCGAGCTGTGCTCAGCTCCGTCTGAGCCTGGTGTGAGCAGATTGTGTGAAGGATGAAAAATAGCCATCTGGATTCCTGCAGTGGAGACAGCCAGGAAAGTTCCTGGGGAAGGCACCATTCTGTGGGAATCTGCAGAAGCGTCCCTGCAGCAGCAGCTGCGGTGCCAGAGGAGCACAGGGGGCTGCACAAGGCTCTGCGTTGGGACACAAAGCCTGGTCCCAGGAGCCACTGGCTCCAGGCCAGTCCAGACTGGGAGATGCTGCTGCTCTGACAGAGGTTTGGCAGTCGCTGTGGGTTTGGGGTGGGTTTGTGTTAAAGACCTTTGGCCACGAGTCAAGGACACGGGGCTTGTCAGGGGTGGGGAGGGAACCATGGCAGCCTTCCCCTGAAACAGGAGAGAAACTGGGGGCTGTGACCTCCCAACCCAGCTCCAGGAATCTTTGTACACCCTGTGTCCTCCTGTCCAGCTGTAAAATGGACATAAAGTTTACCCTCCTTTCCCTCCCAGTACCAGCTCTCGGGGGCTGTGGGCAGGGAACACCAGTGCGGTGGTGGAGGATTTGCTCTGTGCTGCTGCAGGATCAATAAATAATGCCCAGGGCCCTGCTGATATGCCAGCAAAAAGCTTGAGCAGAATGAGGCAAAAGGAGGCGAGAAAGGAGCTCGCACAGGTGCTCCTTCTGCTCCAGTGAAACTGCAGCTCCTCGTGCTGAACCCATTTTAAAAGCAAAGCAGGACTGGCCAGGCCCTGGTGTCTCTTCCAAGAAGTTGTGGAGCAGCTGGGAGATGCAGGGAGAAACCTGCAGCTCTAAAGCCGGGAAGGGCAATCCCATAAAAGCCAACTGAGCAGGAAGCACTGCAGAGCTGGAGAGCAGCTCCTGGTGATCCCCCAGGTGCTGTTCCCCCAGGACAGGGACATGGTGGTGGCACAGGGTCCCCATGGATGCAGGGATTGGCACCCCCCTGCTGCCTCCCACGCTGCTGGCACAGACAGGATCCAGCCTCTCTTTAATAAATTCATCAAAGTATTTTTAAATAAACTGTGGCGTCCTTAAGTGTCACCCCCAGGAGCAGCTGGAGTGGGCCTGGCTGCTGGGATAGAATTAAACACCAACACATGTGTCCTGTGCTCTGTGCAGTGCTGCTCTTTGCTCCTGCTAGTTGGGATGGGAGGGGAAGCATCTCACAGCAGAACCCTTCGTGTCTCCAACGCCCATTTCCCTTCAAGATTTCGACAGCCAAATCCCCCCTGTGCCCGCTGCACCTTCCTCTCCCAGGAAAAGATGCTACCTGGCCTCCCATTCCACCGCCTCCTGCTCCATCAGCTCCCCTCTGATGGGGCACCACCACCTCCCAGGAGTGTCCCTGGGTCACACAGCCCCTTCTCTCACCCTGTCCCTGTCCTGCTCCCAGCCCTTTCCCAGGAGCAGCCCCGGCTCTGTGCGTGCACAGCCACGCGTCCTTGCCATGATTGGTGCAATTTGGTGCAATTTCCCTGCCAGTCTCGCTGCAATCTCGTGTAATCTCCCCCCAAAGGGGATCAGAGATCCCACGGTGCAGCAGAGAATGCAAATCACATCCCCCCACGGTTCTGAATAATGCAGGGAGAGCAGCCAGCAAAATCCAGGGAGGTGGGGTGTCTGCCTGCTCCTCTTTGGGCATCCTCCACCTTAGCTCAGACACACACAGAGCTTCAGCAGTGGCTGGGCAAGGGAAATCATTTGTTTGGACCATTCCAACTGGCAGCTTCCTGCAGGTCCCGTGGTTAAAGGTGCTGGGGACCTGTCCAAAGGTGCCCTGTGGGGTTTTATATCCAAATGGTGTCACCAGGGCTGGGGTGGTGGCTCTGGGAGCTCACACAGCCCTCAGCAGAGCAGGTCTGGGCTCAGAGGGAGTGCCCAAAGATTGGGAGCACAGAGCCAAGTCTCTGCATCTCACCTGGTGGTGCCTCCCTGCTCCCACCACCATCAGCAGCAACATCAACTTCCCCCTTCCACATCCCATCAATCTGCTCCATCTGGAGCAGGGCTAAGGGGCCTCTCGTGGGGATGAAGGTACGGGAGGTAAAACACGTTCTGCTTCCCTCCCAGGGCCACAGAACAGCGGCTGAACTCCGGCACAGCAAGCCCATGCATTAAAAATACCTGCTCCTCACAGCCCAAACCGCAGCTATTTAACAGTCCAGTTGGCAATTCCAGCAGAGCATTATAGCTCCAACGCTCCCAGGCCCTTCATTTAAGGTGGAGTTGAAATTCCTGGCTCTGGCAGGTGCCCCTGGATGCTCCAGTTCTCACCCCAAACCCTCAGACCTGTGGGTGGGATGTGGAGCTGAGCCCACCCCTGAATTTAATGTTCCAAACCTCGCCTCTACCCAGCAGCACAAAGTGCCCAGCACTGAGCAGCACCAGCAGGAGAAGCAAGAAATGGGAAATCCAAATGCAGGGAGGCCCAGAAATAAGGAGGGAGGGACCAATGAAATGTTTTTACTTTGTTATCCTAATGGGATATGAACTGGGAGAAAGTTCCCAGAGGGCACAGAAAACTTCTGCCAGCTCCATTTTCCTCTCAGAAACCCCAGCCAGGCTGCCAGAGCCCTCCAGATTGAACAGGGATTTGCTCATTCTGGGATTTTGCTGTAATCCAAACCACAATTCCCTGATAAGCCCTTACCACATTTGTGAACCCACGTGTCCCAGATGCTCGGACTGCCAGAGCAGCCCACAAACCAATTCCTGCTGGGAATGGTGGCCAATTCCCAGTGCTGCCAGTCTCCCATTGGTGGGCAAAGCCAGCAGGAGCCAGGTGAGAACACGGCAGCCCTGGGGTCACGTCCCAGAGCACCTTTGCAATATTTATCTGCCTGGCACAGGGGCACCTCGTGTGCCTGCACTGCCAGGGACACACACAGGGACACACAGGAGGGGTGATGGGGGAAGGCTGATTCAGGAGAGCAATCCTCCAAAAAACACAGGGGCTGCAAATCCGAGCTACTGCTAATTCAACCACCGAGCTCTGCTTTTCTAAAAATCACTTCTTAGAGTTGGAGAAAAACTCCTTCAAAGTTTTGGCATCCGATCCTCTTTAAAAACCCCCTTCACCATAGCAGTACTCAGCCAAAAAGCCACATTTTTTGGGGGAAACACGTTCCCAAGAAGCATTTCCAGCTGCTCCCAGGGCTCAGGAGAGCAGAGTGGGGCAGTCCCTGTGAGCACAGACCCTGAGCCTTGACCCTGCACAGCCACAGAGCAGAGGAACCGAGAGCACGGACGTGATGGGCACAGGAGGAGCCTCCTGGGCACTGACACTCAGATCTACCTGAAGAGAGCTGAGGTGTACTAATATTGAGTCAAAATAGGTAAAAATCAGTGGGAGGGATTATTTTCCAGCACTGATGGGAAATGGACTTTGTTAGACAGGAGCAAGGGAAAACAGGTCCCTCTCCCCTCCCCAAGGCACTGCAGTGGTCTGGAGCTCACCTGAGCCCGGTGGGACACGGCAGGGACCATCCCTCCTGTCCCACACCAGCAGCAAAATTGTCCCCAGCAGCACAGGGCTGCCAAATCCCCCCCTCATCTCTCCCCACCTACCTCTCCCTGCAGTCAGCCTTTGCTCAGCACCTCTTTTCTTTCCCTTCGAAGAACACGAGCCTCAGGAAAACACAAACTTCACTTTAAACAAAGGCTGACATGTCTTGAAACAATTATTGCCCATCTTGGGGGAGGAGGAGGGCTGGCAAGAGATTATTTTGGGAGATTAGGTCTAGAGTGACTGACAAACTGATATGCAGCAGCGTTTGTTTTTAATCTGAAACAGGTTTGGGATAGAATTGAGGGAAAAAAACTGCAGCCACCCACCGCTGAGAGCTGCTCGAGGCAGGGAAGCTGCAGCCAGCAATACTAATGTGCTTCTCACTTCCCAGCCACCCTGTGCCTCGAAGGGGACACGTCCCTGTCCCCAGCACCGGGGGACTGCTGGAAGGTGATTTTTGCACTGGGCCACTCCACCGAAGTCAAAACATTTTCAGTTATCGTTGGGTTTCCAGTATTTATTGGGTGTTTTATTGGGTGTTCTATTCCTGTCCAGCCCAGGGGCAGTGGGAAGGGTCGGAGGCTGCACCCCACAGCTCCCAGTCCACGGGGACAACCCCAAGCCAAGGATTTCCCGAGCTCCAAGGCCGGGCAGTGCCCGAATGATGCCAATAAAAACACCCCCAGATGAGCAGGCACACGCCTGCTGCGGGAGGAGCTCGGGAGAGCGTGAGGGGAATTAAATTAATCCCTTCATTATCAACCTGACCCCTGGAAAAATCTGCAGGGATGGCTGTGAAGGTTCACACAGAGCACTAAAGCAGCAGCTCAGCTACGGCAGCATCTGCCAGAGGGGCTGGGCTCTAATCCCCCTGCCCCAGCTGGGACCGGGGGCTGCCAGGGCCAGCCAGTGCCACCAAACAGTGCCACCAGCCAGTGCCACCAGGCTGTGCCACNCCCACCGGCCAGTCCCCCCGGCCTGTGCCCCCAGGCTGTGCCCCCAGCCAGTGCCACCAGCCAGTGCCACCAGGCTGTGCCACCAAACAGTGCCATCAGCCAGTGCCACCAGGCTGTGCCACCACACTGTGCCACCAAACAGTGCCACCAGGTTGTGCCACCAGTCTGTGCCACCAGGCAGTGCCACCAGGCAAGTGCCATCAGGNTGCCACCAAACAGTGCCACCAGGCTGTGCCACAGGCAGTGCCACCAGCCAGTGTCACCAGGCTTGCCACCAGGCTGTGCCACCAGGTTNCAGCCAGTGCCACCAGGCTGTGCCACCAGGTTGTGCCACCAGGCTGTGCCACCAAACAGTGCCACCATGCAGTGCCACCAGCCAGTGCCACCAGCCAGTGCCACCAGGCTGTGCCACCAAACAGTGCCACCATACAGTGCCACCAGGCAGTGCCACCAGGCTGTGCCACCCTGTGGCAGAGAGCTGGGGAGAGCCAGGCTGGAGGGGAAAAGGACACGGGAAGGCAAAGCCCCACATCCCTGGGACAGCTGGAGCAGGGGCACTCTGGAAATGTCTTTCTTTCCATCCCGAGCACAAACCAGCCCAGTGCCCCCCGCAGCAGGATCTGTGCCTTTCCTGAGCTCCTGGGGTTTTTTCTTGCCCTTTTATGAACAAATTCAGTGTTTTTTCTCCCACTGCCCCTGGCACCTGCGGTAGCAACAGCTCGGTGTGTATCAGTGCATTACTCTGTGCTGCTGAGTGAGGGCTTATGGAGAGATTTAAATATTAGGGGAGCTTTGGATAAGCAGAGATGGGAAGGGGGAAGGAGGTGAGGATGAGCCCCTGGGGGATTTTGGAGCAAAGATCAGCCATCGATGTAACTGCAGTGGAAAACCCACCCCTGCCTGTGTTTCAGTGCCCGGGGTCTGACAGCCACACTTGTAGCAAAATTCCCAGCCAGGACCAGAGACAGCTCAGCAAACACCCCCCAAAAGAGGATCCCACAGCCAGGGGAAGATCCAAGCTCTGCCCACGCTCCAAACCTGCCCAAACCTTCCCCCCAAAGCTGCCAAGTCCGTTCAGAGACACAGCCCCAGGTGCTGCCCTAAGCTGGAGGTGGCTCAGAACTGAGAGCAGCTGCCTTCGTTCATCCCTCAGCACATTTTTAATGCAGATTTTAAGAAGTTTAAAAAAAAAATGCCCCAAATCCACGCCAAAGGCAGCTGGAGGCAGTGCCCATGCACAGGACCTTTGGTGATTTCCTGCACGGAGCAGCCGGGCCACCACCAGTGTCGGGTGTCACCTGCGGTGGGGCAGGGGACAGGCAGCGCTCCGGGGCCAGATGCCACATGGCAGAATAAAACCAGGCTCCCAGTGTGGAGGGATTTCTGTTCCTGCAATCCGATCCCTTCTGCTGAGCCGCTGCCAAGCGCCCTCCTGGCCCCGCTGCCACGGAGCTGCTGCTGCCAGCAGAGCTTTTGGAAAAGTTCGGGAGGGGGGGAAACAATGGAAAATAAGGAAAAAAACCCCCTCTCCTTCTTGAGATTAATATCTCCATTTTCACTTATTTCGAAGAATAACAACCAGGAAGCCAAAGGCACAGGGCACTGGCCCCCAGCTCATCTCCAGCCCAGTCCTGGTGGTCCTGGATGGGATGGAAGTGGCACCACACCTGGGGAGGGGGGATTAGCACGGGGGCTGCTCCCTGCTATTCCCATTCCCAGCACAGACAGGCAGCTGAAAGCAGATTTATCTGCTGGATAATAAAGGCAAAAGATTCTCAAAAGGGACGAGTTTCAAGCCAAATCACCAGGCTCCTGCACTTGTTTCTTTAATCCCTCTCAAAACTGTCAGAATTAGATGGGGGGAAGGGGAAGGATGGGAGGAAGGGGGAGGATGGGGGCATCTTCACCCAAAAAGCAGCAGAGCAGCCGTGGCTGGAGCTCCTGTGGCAGCCAAGAGCTGCAGAGGTGCCTCCAAGGCACAAAGAGGAGATTAAGGCTGAAAGGCTACAGCCAGGCAAGGAGGCTGCTGGAGAGGATGGGAAGAGCGCAGGGGAAATATTCCTGGATGCCTGACAAGGAGATGCAGAGACCATCTGGGTGAGGGGAGGGAGGGCAGGGTGCCAGGGACAGCCATGGGAAGGATCAGCCCGGGCAGGGGAAGGCAGCTCCTTCCTGCTGCCTGCTCAGGACCCGCTCCCAGCCTCCTCTTCCTCGTCAGAAGGGAGAGAACAGGAGGCTGGAGCTCTGAGAGGGGCACAGACACATGCGTGCTGTGTGGAGGGTTTGTTATCCAGCCAGGGAATGGCCTGTGGTGGAAGGGACCTCAAATCTCATCTCATTCCGTGAGCAGGGACACCTTCCACTGTCCCAGGCTGCTCCAAGCCCCAATGTCCAGCCTGGCCTTGGGCACTGCCAGGATCCAGGGGCAGCCACAACTTCTCTGGGCACCCTGTGCCAGGGCCTCGCCCCCCTCCCAGGGAAGGATTTTTCCCAATATCCCATCCAAAGCTCCTCTCTTTCAGGCTGAAGCCATTACTCTCCCACCCTGGAAGCATCAGCAGAGCACAGAGCATCCCCTCTGTGCTGTCACACTGTGACCCCAGCCCTCCCAGCCTCCTCATCCTCACAGGCACAGGGCAAGGCTTTCCCTGCCCTGCAGCAGTCGGGGATGCTGTGATAGGTGCAGTGAGCAGGAATGGTTTGCTAACAGGGCCCAGCTGGTGCTTCCCTCACCTGCCCCAGGCCATCGGAGGGAGGGGGACAGCCGGTTTTTGGGATTGGGATGCTGCCCTTGTTGGGAACAGGACCAGGAGCCTCGTTTGTCACAGGGCCCCGAGCAGCCGTCAGACTTTAATGATTTCTGGCAAGTGCTGACCTGGGTCAGGCTCAAACCAGTGACCCAAAAGGGACAGGTTTGGCTCTCCCCAGCAGCAGCCCCCAGGAGCCATCCCGCTCTGCCTCTGGAAAAAGGAGCTCGGGAAGGGGAGGCAGAGAGGTGCTGGGCTCCCCTATCAACATTCACCGCAGACACCGGCGGCTCTCCCCGGGAGGAATCAAAGCCTCATTGATATGTGAATTATGAATGAAACCTTGAGCTTTTAAACTTTTAACCTGTGCATTTCTAAGAAAGTCTTAATTTAGCCAGAGACACGGCAGGAAAGAACAATGGTTCAGGGGGAGGCGCTGGATTTTCTGGGCTTTTAAAGCACACCCTGGTTTCAGATGAATATTTCGTTGGCTGAGCCATTCCCAGGGGCAAAAGGAAATCCTGATCCACACTGACCAAAGCTGAGGGCTGAAATCGGTGTTATCCTGAGCCCGGGGATGAGGCTGATTGACACCGACACCATCCCAGCCCCAGCCCCAGCTCCTCCCTCCGCCGGGTTTCCGATTTCAAGGCACGCTCTGGGATGCTTTGGTGGTGAGCAAACCCCCGAACATCACCCCGAACATGTTTGTGAATTTATCCCGACCCACGGCACTGAGGAATGGGGCCAGGAGAAAGCTCTGGGAAGCAGCGAAGAGGAATTCAGGGGATCCGGCGGACAGGGGTCAGGTCACCTCACACCAAAGAAAGCCAGGGTGGGTCAAGCTGCTGAAAGCAGCCCTCATTAGGAGAATAAACTGTGTGATGAAGAGGTTGGAGGTGCTTTGCCCAGGGCTGGGGAGAGGCTGTTAAGCCTTTTACCATCAGAACAAATCCTCCCCGGCTTCCCCTCCGCTGGAGCTCACCCAAACCTCGCCTGGCTGACCAGGGCTCAAGGAGGTTTGGTTTATTTTCCAGACAGCCTCGGGCACGCTGCCCCAGGGAAGGCTGGCACAGAGCTGGGGCTGAGCAGAGCCAGGAGCAGAGCGAGCCAGGGAACGCAGTCTGCTGCCCTGCAGCGGAGCATTCCCCAGGAGAAGGGTGCTGGGAACTGCCTGAGGAGAAAACCCAAACTGTGCAAACCCCAAACCCAGCTCAGGAAGAACGCACGGGTGTCACAGGAAACACAGGGCACAGCAGGTCACAGAATCCCGGGATGGTTTGGGCTGGAAGGGACCTTAAAGCTCATCCCATCCCACCCCTGCCATGGCAGGGACACCTTCCACTGTCCCAGGCTGCTCCAAGCCCTGTCCACCCTGGCCTTGGACACTGCCAGGGATCCAGGGGCAGCCACAGCTTCTAAAAAACACTGAAATCACCACATTTGGGTTCTCCAGTCCCCAGAGGTCCAACACCTGAGGGAAGGACCTGGTACAGGTTGGGGTGGAGCAGGGCTGAGCACAAGAAGCAGCTAAGGAAGGATGGAGGGGAGGAGACGTGGTCCAGGGTGGACCCAGGGCTTGCCCAACACTTCTGCTGCTGCTTTGGGGGGAGGAACCAGGCAGAACTGGGGCAGAAGAGGCAATGCCACCCTTGGGAATGCAGGGATTCCACATCATGAGCCAGCGGAGCTCCTCGTTTTCAAAGGAGGGAAGGGGGGGAAAAAAAAAAGCTTTAAAAAAAAAAATCAATCAGCCACAAATTATAAATAAAAGAGATGAAAGTTAAGAGCGAAACGAAACAAAGCCCCAGGTGGCCTCTGCCTGGGGCACTCCTGCTAATTTTAGTTTCTCGGCTCTTCCTGGAGCCGTCTGGTTCCACGACTGCACAGTTTTAGAGCATTTACTGCAACTCCCGAAAACGTTCCACACTGGGATGGTCCAGCCTGGCTGTGGGTGGGAGAGGGGAAGGTGAGGAAGGGGCCTGTGGGGCCCATCCCTGCTGTGACAAACCCAGTGGGGCCCATCCCTGCTGTGGGGTGGCCAGATCTGGCTGCTGACCAGGCCACTGTGAGCCCAGCCCAACAGCTCCCCAAACCACGGGCATTTGGGACCATCCCAGCGTGGCTGTGCCCACCCCAGCACCCCCTGCAGCCCTCTCCTGCTCACCCCTCTGCTGGGATTGCCTCCCACAAACCCCCCCAGTCTCTGCAGAGGCTGAAGGAAGCACCCCCAGCCCCTTCCCCACCCCGTTGCTGCTCTCCCTGCCCAAACCCCGCTGCCTCCGTGGGTTTGGGGAAGGGGCTTGGCCGGGCAGAGCTGTTGGCAGCCCCCACGTTTATTCCACGGAGAGAAACGGCAGCAGCCTCCCTCACAGAAGCATCCTATCCAGCAGCACGGATTTAAATACCTAATGAAGGAATAAATCTGGGAGCGGGAGACATTTACTGCATCCTTACTCACACAGAGCCTTTGTGGCGGCGGGGGGGGCCCGGCACCTGCTCCGGGCCCGCTCCCAGGGTGATGGATAAAGCAGCATCCCATTAAATGAGCCCCTACCTGTCAGGGGGATGTGGAGCACTCCCAGCCTCCACATCCATCCCCAAGGACTCGGCGGTGCCAGGACAAGATGCAGAACTCTATGGACAGGGACCTCCCCCGGGGGCTCGGGCAGCCGCCGGGGGGACAGAGATGGATTGGGCCACTTTGCCTCTGCATGACACAGCAGGGAATTTTCTCCTCTGCCTCAGATCCCCCCCAGGCAGCGTGTCAGAGGGTGGAAGGCATGAACTCAGCCCGGGCACGGGCAGGATGTGCTGAAGCAGGGACTCAGGGGATGAGGGCAAAGATCCCAAGAGGACAATCGAGCCCTGCCTGTGCCCCCAGGAAAGGTGCTGCCTTCAGCCTGGCACAGCCGGGTGCTCTGCCACCTTCCTGTAGGTGGAAAAGCTCCGTTTGCCTTTGTTGTGGTGCAGGGATGAGAACCCCCCACTGCTGCACTGAGCGGGGAAGGAGCAGCCCCAGGCCAGGCAGAAACGGGCTGGGGAGGGAGGGAAGGAAGGAGGGAGGGA
>VZRV01004806.1:713659-739812 GCA_013398115.1 Falcunculus frontatus | reverse complement strand
ACAGCATCCCACAGCATCCCACAGCATCCCACAGCATCCTACAGCATCCCACAGCATCCCACAGCATCCCACAGCATCCTACAATATCCCAGAGCATCCTACAGCATCCCACAGCATTCCACAGCATCCTACAATATCCCAGAGCATCCCACAGCGTCCTACAGCACCCTACAGCATCCCACAGCATCCCACAGCATCCTACAGCATCCCACAGCATCCCACAGCATCCTACAGCATCCCACAGAATCCCACAATATCCTAGAGCGTCCCAGCCATCATTTAGATTGCAGCTTTACCTCCCCCACCTCCCAACCTCGGCCAAACTCACCCTGCCCTTTCCCTGCCCTCCTGCCTCCCCTCCCTCCCCCGCGATACCAAAGGTCGGGTTTGAAATTCAGGGGTCAGGCAGAAGAAATGGAGCGGGGTCAGGGGTGAGGGAAGCACACAGGGAGGAATTTCACCTCTCCAAGCATTTGCTTCCATGAATCAGCAGCTCCAGAGCTCCTGCCAGGCACTGGGGGAGCTGAGCGGGGCCAGGGCAGTGCAAAGGGGACTTGTGGGGACAGAGCAGGGTGTTCCCCACCCCACAGCCAGAGCAGCTCTGCTCTCCTGGAGCTTCCCTCCTTTTTTTTTGTTTATCCCAAGCTTCTCAAGATGCCAGCAAAAAAACCAAACAAACAACCCACCTGAATGCCAACCCCCAAAGCAAAGCTCCAGCAGAAATGGAGCGAGAGGAAATTAAAGATGTGCTTAACACATCTGGAGTTTCCATTTCCCATCTGCAGAGCCGAGCGAGGCAGACAGAGAAAGGGAAGGTCCTGCAGGTTCCTCTCCAGGTGCCTGTTCAGCGGAGGGAGCTGGGCTCCAGCAGGGGCTGGAGTGAATAAATCTCTCATCCCACATTGCTTATGTCCTCACCGTGCCCCAAACAGCAGCCTTTGGGGTTTTTCCTGTAATTTACATTATCACTGCACTCTCTATCTGCCAGACATGTCCATTAGCCCTCGCTTCCCAAACTGCTCCACAGCCGGGGCCGGGCACTTTGGGAAACCCTGGGAGGATTCCTGCCTGCTCGAGGCTTTCACACCGACCTCTCTCTGCTGGCAAAGTACAAATAATTCCTGTGCTCGGGAGGGGGTGGATGAACCCAGCATCCCAGTGAACCCACAACCGGAGTAAAGAGAGCAGAGAGCAGAGAGCCGGGGATGAGCTGGAACATCCCCTCTGGAGCACAGGAAGCTGCCCCTCGTGGATCCCTGATCCCTGAGCCCGGCAGCCCCATTCCCAGGGAAGGTGGAGATCTCCTTCCATGCAGAAAGTGCAGCTGCAATTGGGAAATGTGCTGCAAGAGCAAAAAAAAAAAAAGCTGTTTTCATGTAAATGCCCCTAATAATAAAAGTGAATGAAGAAAGCAACACACCCAAACAAGAAATAGTACATTTGTGCTGGAGAAGCAAAAATGATTCTAAAAAAGAGAGCTTTATCAACAATTTCCAGAAGGCATTGGCTGCTCTTTAATGCTCCTCGAGGAATAACACAGCTCCTGCTGGACCTGGGCTGCCTGGTGCCTCTGATCACAGGGCTCGGAACAAGCCAGGCTCGGTGCAGCACACTTGAAAAACATGAAACTTGTTTGTTTTCTCCAGCAAACACTGAGCTGCCTTTCTCACCCCAAACCTGGTGTTCACTGTTGTTTGTCCTGTTCCTGCTGCATTTCCCTGGCAATCCCCACTCTGGGGCTGCTGGAATCAGCCGAATCCCAGCCCCACACCTGCACCCTGGCACGGCCAAACTCCCCTGAAAATCAAGGGCAAATGATAAAAAATGTGCCCCGTGTAATGGGATGTGCTTTGCTCCAAAATATACAATATTTAAACATCCACCAGTTGATTGCTAAAGGTGAAGGTCAGTGTTTGTCTTGCTTTCTTTGCACTTTGGATTACAAACTCTCAGCTGAACTCCCTGTGAAGTCAGGAAGTGCAGTTACCCCTTTTCCCGGTGGGAATACAGGGGCAGAAAGCAACCTGTGCATCTTTGAAACTCCTCAGTCTCCCTCCCACCACACCCGGACCTTCCAGATATTCTAATTATTTATTTCTCAGTAACGAGTCCGAGCTCCTGGTGTCAAAGGCTCTGCACAAAGAAACCCCGAGAAGAAAAGCAGAGAGGGTCACAGCCTTCTGCCCTTTGGCTTCAGAGCTCTGCAGAACGATTTAGCCCAAATATACTCCAGAACTGCAACTGGCCTGAGAGCCAGAAGAAAGGGGGAAGCCAGAGGAGGGACTCTGGGTTCATTGCAGCTCTGTTATTCATCAATTTCAGTGTGTAAGCCCAGGGTACCCCTGTGCCTGTGCTCGTGGTACGAAGTGTCTGGGAGTGAGGAGCTTGAAGAGGCAGTGGGAAGGGGAGGCAGTGGGAAGGGAAACAGTGGGAAGGGGAGGCAGTGGGAAGGGAAACAGTGGGAAGGGGAGGCAGTGGGAAGGGAAACAGTGGGAAGGGGAGGCAGTGGGAAGGGAAACAGTGGGAAGGGGAGGCAGTGGGAAGGGAAACAGTGGGAAGGGGAGGCAGTGGGAAGGGAAACAGTGGGAAGGGGAGGCAGTGGGAAGGGAAACAGTGGGAAGGGGAGGCAGTGGGAAGGGAAACAGTGGGAAGGGGAGGCAGTGGGAAGGGAAACAGTGGGAAGGGGAGGCAGTGGGNAGGGGGAAGGGGAGGCAGGCAGAGGGATGCTCTGTTCTCCCTCTCCTCAGCACTGACTCGGGAGGACTGGCGAGAGCAAGCACCGCATTCAGCAGCTGAATGTTGGCTCTCAGCTCAAGGTGAGGACGCTCCCGGCCGCTCGGGAAGCTGGAGAGCTCCTAGTGCTGTTTGGGTGGAAGACCTTGTTTTACCCCAGCGCCTCTCCCTCACCCTTTTTCCCTTTTCCCCTTTTTCCTTTGCTCTCAGCAGCTCAAGGGACCAATTCTTGTTCTTTCCGACTGACGGGGTCTGGGATTGGCATCCTCTCCAAGCAGCAAATGCCAATCACGCTCTAAGGTGGTGGCAATGACCAATTTACAGGTGCCACTGCTTTTGATGAGCTGGCAGTGGCAGAGGGACCGAGGCAAGACAAACAATTCCCACCTGCAGTCCCCCAGCGCTCTGCGCTGCCGGCTCCCAGCTTGCCAGGATGCTGGGGCTGGTTTGCCTAAGGCCTGCAGGCAGGTTTATGAGATTAAAGCCCGGCACACAATAAATAATTTAGCAGCTAACCACAAAAAACCCCTTCCCGTGCTGTATAGGAGCGAGGCTGTATGATGTGTACAGTCGTTTCAAATGCACATCACTTTCATGTACATGGATCTGTTTGATGCAGAGCCGTGTAACCGAGAGAGAGACAACCACGGGAGGGGTGCAGGGCACCGAGGCAGGGGCTGGGGGGACAATCGCTGATGAAGCCTCTTGCTAATTATTGCAGCCCTCCTGTGCTGCTGCCTGTGCTCCCCTTCTGCATCCATGTCCAAGGAATCACAATCCTAAACCTCCTATTCCTCCACCATCAGCCCCTGCTCCCAGCAGGCTCCCTGGTATGAACTGGGAGTGACTGGGGACCTCTCCCTCAGCTCAGGTTCAATGTTTTGTTGGTTTTTTTGCCCAGGTCACAGCCAGGAAAGCCCACGGCCCTTCCTCAGCTCCAGGGAATTCTGCTGCCAAATCCCCTGGGGCGCTGCATCCCCGGGAGCTCCTTGCAGCGGGCAGGGCGTTCTCTCCCTCTGTTATTCCCAGGCTGGGCTGCCTGCAGAGAGCTCCCCGAAGGCAAGGGCAGGGTTCTGCCTATCCGAGCAGCTCGGCAGGAGCGGGAAGAGGCTCGTAAAAGGCAGGGGGAGACGCGGAGCCCGTTCATCATAGCAGGGTAATGGACTGATGGAGAAGCCGCCCGCATCCCGCCCGGCACGGCCACGAGCGGCGGGCAGATGCTCCGCTGATGGAGCACCGAACCCGGCAGCATTTCACAGCCCTGCTCATTCTGCCGGCAGCACGAGGGACAGCGGGCTGCCATCGGGGATGGAGGGAACGTCCCGGCACCGTCACACACCCGGGGAAAGGCTCGCAGCCCGAACCGCGGCCGCGCTGCCTTCCCGAGGCACCTCACCCCCCGAACGCCCCTAAATCCCAACCTTTCCGCAGCAGTCAGGGGCTGTGGCAGCGCCCAGAACTCTCCCTGCGCATTCCCCCGTCTCTCCCGGCGCGTTTGTGGTTTCCACATTTGTTTTTTCTGCCTCGAGGAGGCATTTAGAGAAGCAACATAGCCTGGTCTTCTCACAGTATTTCTTGCCACCCAGGGATTTAAGATCTTACAAATGGACCAAAACCTGTGTTGTTTTGACCTCTGAGGATTTTAAAAGCCTGCAGAAAAATATGTTTATAGTAAAGAAAGCATGAACTTCTTGACTCGTGGGTAGAAAGGCAGGAGTCTGACACTGCCCTACCCCCAAAGCCAACAATACCCAGAACACAGCAACTCCTGCAGCTTCGTGCTCTGAGGAGAGCAGGGACAGGCAGAGAAACCAACAGGAGGTCACAAAAGTTTGGAATTTCGTGATGTTTTTCACCAAGATCATTTCAAGTAGGAACTCATTACTGAACTTGATGAAAACATCATGAAACGGAGGAGGAATAACTTCTGCCTCACTTGGTGCTCATAAAGGAGATAATACCTCTGAGAGAAGCTGTGGGGATGGATTAGCTCTGAAATATGTTCAAGATAAACACCTCATTTGGATGGGGCCCTGAGCAACCTGGTCTGGCTGAGGGTGTCCCTGCCCATTGCAGGGCCGGATGGCCTTTGAAGGTCCCTTCCAGCCCAAGCCATTCCATGATTCCAGAGGCAGGATGTATTCCATGGATGAGGCTGCTCAGCCCCTCACAGCCTCCCCTAACCCCACTTCATTTCAAACTGAACCAAATGCAATCGCTGCCCTCTAAAATTTCGAGTTGATTTTTCAAGGTGCCTGAACCTGCGTAAAACCCAGAGTCATCCCCATCTCCTGAGCCAAGAAATGAGATTAAAGCAGCCTCCGAGCTCACCTGGATCCATTTCACATCCCCAGCATTTCCTGAACACCTGCCCCTTCACTCTCCAGCAGCTATAAAAATATCTGCCAACTTCTGGCTTTTTCTGATGTGACTTGCTCTGGCAGGCACCAGATAACAGACCCAGGGAAGGGATGCTGGGAGAAAAGGAGGTGAATTTCATGCCTTTAAGAGGTGGCAGGGACATTCCTGAGTGCTCAGACCCAGAGCCTAGAGGGACTTGGCAGCTCTGCCCCACCTCCAGCCCCAAACACGCCCCAGTGCTCTCCTCTGGCTTCCATCACTTTTCCTATTCCCTTGCACAAATTCCAATTAATAGGATTCTGACTTCTGGCTATGAACAATAACAAATGTGAGGGACCATGGGGCATTTTGGGGACCCCATTTCTGAGGTCTGACAGCACAGATGGAAGCAAAGGGGAATTACTTCCTGAGGCTGGAAAATCCTTGTTTAGGGAGAAAACGAATCCCAGCTCCTCCAACCACAGCAACAAGTACAGTGCTGAACAAACACCCTCTTATTTCACATCCTAGGGCAAAAACCAGACTTTTTTCCTCAGACCTTTCAATTAAACAACTTCTTCAGCCAAACAAGAACCATCTGCCCTCTCACACCTCTGCTGGGACGTGGGGATCTGTGCTCCGAGGGTGATGGATTGCCCACAGAGCCGGCAGAGCCCCTGACCTCCCAACCTACAGCTAAAGCCAGGCAAATCCTTTGGAAGGCTCCTGCAAATGGATGATTTTCATCTGTTCAATAACAGCCTGGCGTCCTCTTGGCTTCTCCACACGCTGATGCAACCGAGTTTTTCCTCCCGAAGTGCCGCGGGATGCGCGTGCGGGGGCGATAATGAAGGATAAATCACCGGGATGAGATAACCATCCATAGAATGAAGTCATCTAAGGACAGGTTCGGACATATATATTTCATTGTGAAAGACCTCCTTTATTCCCACTAATGGAACAGATTAAATCAGCCAAGCTGAATAAAACTCACGTCCCAAGACGCAACAATGCACTTAAAAGTTCTCCGTTCCTCCGGCGGCGCAATCCAATCACTCATCGCTGTCCCTTGGAAAAGGGGAGGTGGGGAGCAAGGACAGGGTTCAGGAACTCAACAGGTGACAGGAGTGTGTTCCCCATCACAAAGAGAGTCCCAGCACTGTGTATTTCTCCGTAGCACTCCTGCAGACAGATCCCGAGCAGTGACCTCACACCCTGGGATGGATTTGAGCCACGTCCAGTGCAGCTGCCCTGGGCACAGGTGTCCAGGACAACGTGTGACACCCATTTTTCCAGGAGAACTGGGGGTGATTTCATTTGCACACTTTATCCTTCACCTCAGGGCACCTGAAATAGCCACACCTGGGCCCTCGCCTGCAGCGCTGCAACACCTCCACATCTCCAAGCGCACCAATTAAAGCCTCATCACCACTGAGCAACTCGGTGCTGGGTGAAACCCAGGTACAACGTCACTGTTCCCGCTTTTCCCTCGCCTGTGCCACCCAGGAGCATTCCCAGCTCGTGGGAAGGCAGGCAAGGCTGCAGGAACTGCATTTTTCCTACAGCCAGCATAAACAGCATGATGGAAAAATAATACCTGCATGGCGACTGGCAGACAGAGGAGAGACATTTATTTATTCTTGATCACAAACAATGTCCTGCATTGACAAGCTGAATGAAGGGCACTTCACTGATTTATTAGACCTAATAAGAAACAGACCTCTCGGGATGAAATACAAGATTGATTTTTAGTGGTGAGCCTTGCTGCCATCCCAGGCACTGAGCTCAGGCTGATGAGATGGAACCAGGCGTGCACAGGGACACGGAGCTGACACAGCTCTGCCAGGGCAGGGGAATAAATGGGAGGATTTGCAGGGGGAAGGGGAGATGGAATGGGAACAAGGCAATAGCAGCCCTGCACGCTGAGGGTTCCTCTGTTCTCCCTGCAATCCTCCTCTCTCCCACTAAGGCTGTGTGTCCCAAGAGCAGCAAACCACTGGGAAGTTTAAGGTGCAGTTCCCGGGAAACCTCTGGGCCAGACCCTTCCTGTGAATCTGCCTTCCGGAGGAGCCCCTCTAAACACAGCAATTTTCACATCAGTCTCAGCATCTCCCAGGCAAGCCACATTAGCTGAGTTCCGTGGATGCCGTTTTCCATCAGGAAAAAGACAACTAGCACAGCAGTGCTTAGCTTGAGGCCCTATTAATAGCAGTTCTAATTATATGGCTGCAAATTTAATTCATGGCAATGATTAGTGTCAAAATCAAAGGCATCACACATCAATATTGATAGAATTGTATGAAGCCCATAAACAGAACAAGCAAGCTGACACATCTCCCCCCAGCACTTAGTTGCTGTTAACTGTTGCATTAATGTCCCTTCTCATTTTGCTTGATGGAAATGGTTTTATTGGAGGGATCCATGATTCTGAGTGGTTGTGTCTCTAACACGATCCCCTTTCCTCTTGTTCCCACAGCCAGGAAGCTGAGGTGCTTTGGAAGGAGAGCAGGAGGCAGAACTTCACCCATGTACCTGTACTTGAGCCAAAGGGCCACAGCATCAGCAGCATTTGCTTTTCACCCACTTTGAGACAATTCCTGGGGAGCAGAACCAGCAGGAGCTGGGAATGTGGCAGGAGCAGTGAGGTGAAGAGCGAAAGGCAGCAGGACACCAGTGAGAGAACCCAGTGTTTCCAGTAGGGAATTCTCACTGGGGGAGCACAGGAAAGTTTGAAAGATTTCAGAGCTGGCTCACTGACTTTCCTCCAGCTACACAAAAACGCCTTCCCTGAAAGCCCAGACGGAGCCAGAAGCTTGTTTCCAAAGAAAATCAACAGCTGTGGGCGAGGGAATAGGTGTGACAAAGCTTTCAGACATTAATTGTGTGGGTAGATCTGAGACGGAGGAGGACACGAAGGAGATCAGGTGGAAAAGGCGTCTCCACAGATCCCTGGCGCTTACAGAGGTGCTGAACATTTCCACCATCATTTCACAGATGGGGAAGGAGAGATAAGGAAACAGTCCTGAGCATCCTGAGCACTCGCTGACTTCAAGACGTGTCTGGTTATCTCGGAACAGGCACAGAACCTGGAGACAACCTGTTAACTTCCCCCGGGTCTCGCCTCCTCTGCAGACAGAGCCGCTTCCTACGCCTCACCTGGGCTCTCTCAGGCCATGGAAAAGATAATCCCACGTGTCAAACGAGGGAAAATCTGCTTAAGGGTTTAGACAGAACTGTGAGAGAGAACAGCAACATCCTCAGCCCCACACAGGGGAGGACAATGGGACCACGATTGTTCCAGTTAATTACAGGGCCGTGGATCCCATCGGCTGGAGGCAGCTCTGATGTAAAATAAGGGCAGATGCCATGAAAGCCTGACTGTAGTGAATGTCTGGAATGAATTTACTCCAGAGATGGGCCAATTTTCATCCAACAGATGAAGAATTCCAGGTGAAGGATTCCACAGCCCTCCCTCTGGACAGCGGAGCATGAATAGATTAACTTCGCATCAAAAAGTGTTCAGTGTAGACTAGCACCAGGAATTAAACCCTGCTGGAGAGACTGCTGCTTCTGTAATCCTCCATAATTCATGGAACAAGCCCATAAATACCTCGTGTGCAGGCACAGGCTCTTGGCTTTTGCAGCCTCTGAACGAGGAGCCTCCCCCGTCCCCCCAAAGCCCCGCACACAGCGAGCACCAGGCTTCATCCCCAGGCTGCATCCCTGGCCCCGAGCTCAGAACGTGCATTTGGGATGTGCTGAGGGCTCCTCTTGCTTCCATTTAGCTGCAAAAACCCCGGCTCTCCCCTGTGCCACTGCACGGGAAGTGGGGAAGTGAAGGGCTCTGCTTTACAAGCTCCCTCTCCCCCACGTTCAAAATTGCCCCACTGACACTCGAGAGGCACCAGGGAGGCACCTAATTTACTACTACTCAGCACTTGTAAAGTGCTGAATGAATATTAATGAACTGATGTAATTAAAATGATGCAGACATTCAAGTGTAGTATCTGCCTGTCCTTGTATCTTCCTGGATAGATGAGGAAGAAATTCCCTGCTGCTTAAGGACTCAAAAAATTAACAGCCTGCTGTTGATTACATTTGTTAACTCTTTCCCTGGCATGAAGGAGCAGGGGCTGCATTTAACAGGTTCACCTAAAGCTGTCATTTAGAGCTGAGGTTAATTGGAAGGGTCTCAGCTTGCCAGAGCAGCAGCTCCAGGGCTGGTTCTGCTGGAGCTGGATCAGACCATTACTGAGCTGGTTTCCAGCTGCAGCTCTGGCTCTAAAGGCCAACAAGGGCTCTCATACCCCTCTGTTTACACCCCAAGGCCACTTCCAAACTTATTTTAAATACAGAACTCCTCAGAGAGTTCCCTTCCAACTCAGAATATTCTGTGATTTTGTGACTCAGAAGTGGGGCAATCCCAGCTGGACTTCCAAAGCCTAAAAGTCATTCAAGGTCAGGTTGGACAGGGCTTGGAGCAACCTGGGCCAGTGGAAGGTGTCCTTGCCCATGTCCCTTCCAACCCAAAGCATTCTGTGGCTCTCACCTGAGCCCCACCAAACCCCTCCTCAGCGTTTGTGATGCAGAGGACAAGGAATGTCCCAGGACTGATCAATCATCCAGCAGGAGGGAAGAGGCAGAGGGAAGCAGTAGGACTCTGCCCTGAGGCCTGGTTCCAAAAGCAGCCACATTAACCCATCCCTATCTCTCCATGACCAAAATCCTGCCACCATCAGCAACTCCAAAGGCTTCGTAACTCACGGTCTCCTACACCAGTCGCAGAAGCATTGCTGGGAAACAAAACTATTGCAAGATTTCCATCAGACCTCCTTTGGTTCCTTTTCCAGGACCACCCTGCAGCTGCTTCCACTGCACCTTTCCCAAAACCTGGCACCTCAAAACAAACCACATTAACAGCGCTGAAGGCTGAACTCTGCCTCACCAACACAGGCTCTCTGTGACCCAAACCCTGCCATTTCCACTCCTGCTCCACTCCCAGTTTCCCACCAGGAAACAGCGTAAGACACAGCAGCAGTGACGCGCATCAGAGCATCCCGAGAGAGACAAAACCCAGCTCCTGGCTCTCCAAAGCCACGGACACAGGCTTACCTTCTTCAGCCTGCCCGTCTTGGTGCCCACGAAGACCACGCTGTAGCCGTTGTAGACGTAGGAAGCCACTGAGGTCATGCGGTCGCGGCTGGAGGTGAAGAGCATCACCCCGTCCACGGGCACCGAGCCCCCCAGGGGCTGGTTGATGTCGAGCCCGCAGAAGTTGTCATCGATGGGGACTGGCTGGAAAGACAAGGTTTGGGGCAGCTGTGAGTGAAACAGAGCCCAGGGCAGCCCCACACACTCGGGGTGGTGTGGAGGGAGCTGGCAGTGCCGGCAGCAGGGAGGGGGTCACCAATGGGCCACCTCCTGCCAGCTCCACCCACCTTCCCCAAGGTTCCTCCAGCTTGCAGAGCCCCGGATTGGGAACGGCAAAGACTCCCAGGAAGCTGCACACCTTTTTCTGCCCTAACACCATCCCTTCCCTCATTGCCATCACACTGTAGGATGACAGCATGGATTAAAGGGGAAGAGCGCTCTGAATTCAGGGAAACTGAGGCACAGACGGACTGATCCTACTCTGCAAACTTATGTTCCATTGGGGCAGGGATTGATCCCGGCTCTCGAGGGCTCCCACAGCCAACACCCAGCACGTCCTTACCGCTTTGGTGCACTGGACATCCTTCCCCAGCAGCCAGTTGAGCTCCAGGTTGCCCTCACCCTGGTAGCAGGACTGCAGGCGCTCCTTGATGTGGGCGTTGATGGTGCGGATGGGGAAGACACAGAGCGCAGAGTCGTCGGGGGGGTGGTGGTACTGCTTCTGCCCCTTGGAGAAGATGGCAAAGAGGACGTCCTCCTGCGCCGTGATGTTGAGGGCCCTGGCCAGCACCTCCCCGGGCTTGGACAGGTACGCAGCCTGCAGCAGCCGGTACTCCGTGTCCCCCCTGACGCAGCCGAAGGGCAGAGACACGTACGAGTGGAACTTGGGGTCATCCTTGCACAGGCGGACGATGCGGGAGGTGTAGAAGAGGTCACTGGCGGAGTTGATGGAGACGCCCTCGGGGGTCTCGGGCTGCACCGTCAGAAAATAGACGAAGTTGCCGCTGGCGAAGCCGTAGATGTAAAAGATGTCGAAGTGCGAAACCAGGGCCAGAGTGTCCGAGGGGATTTTGATGAGGGACGAAACGAAGTCGCTGTGGAGCTCATAATCCAACATCGCCGACGACTCCGGGTCCCGGGGCAGCTTGCGGCTGGAGAGGGTGGGGAAATAATCCTGCTTGCCGTCCACCGCCGTGCCGATGAAGAGCTTCCCGTCCTCGCCCTCGGAGCGCACAATCACCCCGTACATGGTGCCCGTTTTGTTGACGCTGGACAGGTAATGCTCCTTCTTGTGTGAGGGCTCCACCAGGATGAAGAGGTCGTCGAGGCGCAGCAGCTTGCAGACCCCCTGGTAGAGGCTGCCGCACGCCAGCAGCCGGTTCTCGGAGTAGTCGATGATGAGCAGCTTGTTGACGTTGTTGGTGAGCGTGAGGACCTCGCTGCACGGCTGCACGATGAGAGGAGGGTAGCAGGATTTGTTGTCCTCCTCGGGACCAGTTTTGTGAGCCACCAGAATGGTCAGGTTCCCCGAAAGCTTGTACACCCTGTTGATGGCCCCCACATAGACGGCCCCGGTGCCCCGGTGCACCGTCAGGTGGTTGAACGTCCAGTCCCGGTTCTCCGAGTGGAAAGTGTTGAACAAGGCATTGCTGGACACGTTCCGGGAGAGCGATGCCAGGAAGAGGCAGAGCAGAGCCACTGACCAGCCATCAGAGTCCAGTACCCGAGGCCAGTTCCTCCTCTGATCCATCCTGGGAAAGGCAAACTCCGTGTCCCCCGCGCGTGTCCTGAGCCCCGGCAATGTCCCTCACATGGTTCTGTGGAGAGAAGAATCACCCAGAGCCAAGGATTAGATCCCGTGTGCCCTGCAGATAAAATTCAAAGGAGGCTTTCTAATTACACAGTCCTTGAGATAAAGAGAGGATGTCTCTAAGCACAACAAGAATTAAGCAAGTCCCCATCTTACTGGTGAACAGTTCAGGTTGACGTTTCACCACTTGTTTCAGCCGCTGCATGTTGATTTGTGGTGTGGTTTGGCTGTTTAGAGCATGCTCTGCTCAGCCAGGGAGGGGAGAACCAGCTCCAGCCCAAGACAAAGCCTGCGGCTCACAGCCCCAACCACCCATCTGCAATCTTGGCTAGAAGGATGTCTCCTGCAGGGTGTGTTGGTGGAAGCAGCAGAGGAAACAAGAGCTCTTCTTTACCTTTAAAACCCTCTCTGATTTAATTTGGGAACCTGAGGAAGAAGCCTCATGCAGGCAAGTTCATTGAGCACAAACACTGAAGGTGCTGACATCTCCCCTCAGCCCCTCCCCGGAGCCAGAAGTGCCTCTCAAGCAGGTGCTTTTTAGGCAGGAACTCCTTCACAAGGTACTTTCCTGCCAAAAAGCAGCTGCCACCAAGGTGGGAGCACATGGCGAGATCAGCCACCAAACCCTGCCAGCAGGGGAGAGACCACCAGTCCAGAGCAGCTTGTTCAACCTGACCACAGAGGTTTCTGACTGCACGGACACAGAAAACCACCACAAAGTTCTCCTTTATCCCAAATTATGCATTCCTTACGTGCTCCAGGCTGGGCAGGCAAAGGAACCACTTCAGGGACATCCTCCCTCACCTCAGGGTCACCTCAGCCCTGGGAAGAGGCTGAGGATGAGCCACATTCTGCACCCATCGCTGCCCAGCAGGGCCAGGCCAGCCCCAGCACACACCCCAAGGAAACCCTGCCCTCTGCAGCTCTGATGCCCCTGCCCCGGGTGCCAAGGCAGGGGGCTGTTCCCTCACCCCCCGATTGATGGATGCTGCTCCTGCTTTGGTATTGAAAACAATTCCTAGCACTGCAAAGCCACCCTGAGCTCGTGAGTGTCACTGAACAGCCGCTCTTTAGGCTTGTTCCCGCCGGGAGCCGGAGACGGCTGTTCCTGAGAGGTGACAAAGGAGCTCTGTCCCTGCGCTGCCGTCTCCATGTCGCTGACAGGAGACACGACAGGAGAGAGGGAGCGGTAATGGGTTTCTCATTCTGCTCAGGGAGACATTTCCCCAGCTGCTTCCCTCTCGCTGCCAGGCTCGGCGTTCCCACCTTTGGCTGTGGTGGTTTCTCTGTCCCAGGGAGGACACGGGCCCTGCCACCTCCTTGGCATCGTGGGGACGGCTGTGGCACAGAGCAGCTGCTCCTGCTGCCTTCCCACATCCAGGCAGCACCACGGGGACTCCCCAGCTCTTACCATTACATTTCTGAGTGAACATCCCAGCACTATTCCCTGACCCAGAATCTTTCCAAGGGCACAGATTGAATGGTTCCCAGGGATCTGGGAGGATCCTCTCCGTGCTGGTGACACATGGTGGGCGCTGACACCTGATCACGGGGCACGGGGGTCTCAGAGGGGTCTCAGGGGTCTCAGAGCAGCTTTGCCTGGAGCCCCACAGTGCCCGAAGTCCTGGGACATGGTCCTCTACAGGCTCTGGTCCAAGGGAAGCCCCAGAAAGGAGAGATCCTGCAGGGAACAAGGAGACCCTGCTCTAAAGCTCAGCACTCACAATTTTCCTGCTCAGCAGCTCCCAGTTTTTAAAAAGTTGTTCCATCACAAAGTGAGACGAGGACGGTGCAGGCTACAAATGAATGCATTTAAATAATTAAACTTTACACACATCTGGATGTGCGGGACAACAGCAGCTCTGCACTTTGGCCACAGCACTTTCAGATCTTTTCCAGCAGCGTTTCCACTCCGAGCCAGCACAAACCCAGTGCGATGTGGAGCTGCCGTGCAGAAGAGCTGTCAGCTGGAACCCAACCTCTGCTCTGCCTCACAGGGAAGGGTTTTGCAGAGCATTTGTGAACAGCCACTGCCAAGGGCAACAGAGATCATCCAGGAAGGAGAATCTGAGCTTTCAAACATTATCTGAACATGACAGAGCATGGCCGGGAGCTGCCATCCTGCCCAGCCAGCCCTGGATCTGTGTCACCCTGGGGCAGCTCCTGCAGCTCCCACGACCCCAGGGCTGGGGGACAACGTGAGGGTGAAGGGTTGGGCAGACACCGAACAGCCAGAGGAACCCACTGCCTGCAAGGGTTGGGTGGGATTTTGGGAAGGAGTTCTTGGCTCAGAGGGTGGGGAGAGGTTGGCAGAGGTGGCCAACTGTGGCTGCCCCATCTCTGAAGTGTCCAGGGCCAGGTTGGATGGGGCTTGGAGCACCCTGGGATGGTGGAAGGTGTCCCTGCCCATGGTAGGGGGTGGCACTGGATGGGGTTTAAAGCCCCTCCCAACCCAAACTATTCTATGATTCCCTGTGGAGGAGGCCAAACACCTGGGGAGTTAAACACAAGGAGAATGGGTGATTTTAACTCTGATCCTTAATACCATTTGAGCATTAATTTTTCCTCTCTTTTTTTCTGAAGAGAGTTTTAAAATACAGCCTCAGAAGCAATCTGCAGCTATTAGTAACGCAAGGTGAAAGCGAGAGTAAATTCAGGGACACAATATAAACCCAAGCAGCTGAAAGGCCTCAATTAGGCTGAAAGGAGTTATCTGGTATTTAAATAATTATTAGATTGAAGGAATAATCACAGGTCTGAGCCGATTTTTTCCCCCACTGTCATCCTAATGGAGACTATAATATTATTATTCAAATGCCCATGATTCTCATTGAGGGGGGAAGAAAAAAGGGCTCATTTAATCTCCATACGACAGGGCTTCAGGAGGCACCATTAGTCATTTCTCTCATTTCAGCTGTCACTCACTCATGGGCACCACAGTTTGTCATTAGTGGCATTTTGTGCACACCAAAAAAAAAAAAAAATCCCAAGCAAAAAAAAAAAAAGGAAAATAAAAGCCAAAACAACAAGAGAATCTCCTGTGGCAAATGACGGCTGAAAGGCACAATTCTGATGTCACAGTGTGGCAGCTGTGTTTGCCTGGTGCTGACGGTGGCTTTTCTTTGGGGCTGAGCAGTGATTTACACTCAGCACTGCTGGGCCCTCACCCATCGCCTCTGCTCCCTCAGCTCCTGTTTCCTGGGATATTCCAACTCTCTGGATGTGCCTTTCCCCTTCCATGGGCTCCATATCAGATCTGCCCACGGGAATGAGGGGAAAAGCCCCGAGTTTGGCCATTTCTTTGTAGCAAGTGGGGACACAGGGCCCTCATCCCTGCTGGAACACCTCGGGAATTGTCCTGTGAAACCTCTCCAAGCATTGGAGCTGCTGCACTGATGGATCCCCTTGAAGGAGTCACACTCAGGACACGTTTGTCAGCTATGGAGGAAGACCTTACAGCAATTAACAGGGTTTGGGTTTAATTAGACAAAAGGTCTGAGCCAAACTGTCTGATGGAAGCTTCTCCAAGCCCTGGGATGTTTCCAGCATGGATCAGAGGTCTGGATGCTCAGTGCTGCCTCTTTGGCCAGGCCACCACAGCCAGAGGAGCCCCACGCCACCAAATCCCCCCTGGCCCAGCAGAAATCTCCCCACCAGCTCACACAAGCCCTGCCCTGCTCTCAGGCCTTTCTCCAGGAGGAGAAGCCTTGGCACATCCGTGCCCCGAGCAGAGGATTTCCCTGGCTATCCCAGAGCTGGGAGCCTTGGCACTCATCCCTCCAAACCCCACAGCCAGACACCACCCAAGAGCCCGACCCCATGGGAAGTTACTGGCAGCTTGGTGAGAATAATTGGAATTCTGTAACACAGAGCAGTGAGGACGGCTCCTACCACCTCTTCTTGGCCTTTCTCTTCAAATATTTTGACTCCAACAACAATAAGAGCAAGTTGTAAATCACCAGTGAGGAGCCTGGAGCCGGCGCTGAGGTTCCTCCAGAGGTTACTGCCCCACAGGGATGACAAATAACAAACATTTCCTAAAACACAACCTGATCCCTTTGGGTTCTGGACCAAAATCCACCTTCCTGGCTCGCCCTGGGCTGCCTGTCCCCGCTCTGTGCTGGCAGCCAGCAGCAGGAGCCACGCCAGGAGCTGTGTCCCCCCTTCCCCAGAGCTGCTCATTCCCAGGGATGGCATTTCACAGGCTCGGCAGCGTTCTGAGAAAGAGTTAAGAGGGCAAAACACAGCATTGTGATTATTGCTTCCTCCAGGCCTGGGATAAGGAAGAGGAGGGGAAGAACAGAAGCCAGCCACGAAAAGGCATTTCCCTGATAACAAACACCATCGCAGGAATTATGCACAAAATCTGTCCCGAGCCCAGATATTTGTTTATACAACACACACTGTGCACAGCTCTCCCCTCCGCCTCCCTCCCATGCACACGCATCCCAACAGGTCCAGAGAAACAGAAAATGCAGGGAGGGCCCTGCCCTAAGCCCCAGATTGGGATCTGCAGTTTGGAGGACGAGGACACAGCACATCAGAGGCCACCCCTGGCATTGTCCCAGATTTGCTGCACGGTCCCGGACAAGTTGTGCTCCTCAGTGCCCATCGCCAGGGAGATCCAAAGCAGGACCACAGCTGTGGCTGTCACCCAGCTGTGCCTTACAGCTGGAGTCGTTTAACCCAGCAACCCCACAGGGCTTCCATGAAAATCCATAACCAACCTCGGGCACCCCGTGGCAGAAATGAGACACCTTCTCCTTTCCCTGCGCTGACACTTGACACCTGCTCTCTGAGAAACCACAGCTGGCAGCTATTGAGCTTCGAGTGCACTGCTGTGAAATAGCTCATAAATTACCTTGCTTGGAGAGGGGAGCTGGGGAAGGAGGACTTCATTCCCCAGGCAGTCCCCGAGGACAGGCTGGAGGCTGGTGACAGCCTGACGCGCTGGAGCAGAACAGACCCCGACTCTCCCGGCTGCCTTGAAGTCTGACACCAAGGGGAAATTCAACACTTCTGAAGTTTCATAGCTGGTTTAGTCAAGTTTTGGGAGGGCTCAGGTTCAGCCAAACCTGTGTAAACAGGTCACTGGCTTTGGAAAACGTTAAAAGAATAAGAGTTGGACAGAGAGTTGTGAGTGTCTAACGCAGCCTCCTGCTGTGAGGCCCAGCTGCTACAACCATCATTCCAGCGGTGTTTCTCTAAATTGTCCTCAAGGACCCTCAAAAACAGAATCCACATCCCCTCCAGGCAATCTAGGTCAGTTTTATGTGCCTCAGAAAGTGCTTTTCCTGGTTTTCTACCTGAGTCCTGACGGACTGAGCTTTATCCACCTCTCCACCGGTGCACCTGAGCATCGTTTGATTATTCATGGACTTTATTCCCAACAAAATGGAATTTAATGGCTGCTGACCTTAGGTGCAAGCAGATTAAACGACGAAATGATTTGCCCAAGGCTAAGCAAAAGGTCCCAGTGGCAAGGCAGGGAGTTTTATCTCCCGAGCCTCAGCCCAGCGCTGTGTCCCCAGGTGACATCCAGCTGCAGTTTATTAGAGGAGAATATTACAGAGCAGCACGAGGGAGGATCACAGAGCGGCCACCGAACTGCAGGAGAAAAATAAGCAGCAGCTTCTCCTGGCCTCACTCCAAGCACACCACAGGCAAGTGAAGAACCCCAGCTTCAAATTAAATGGGTCCCCAGCCACTCCATTAAACAGAAATCCTGCAACAGAACTCCTTTGGCTGTGCCAGCCCCGTGCAGCGAGCAGCACTCGTTATCCCCCTCCCTCCGGCAGCCAGAGTATTTACACAGTAGCCACAGCCCTGTTACCTAAGCAAACCTGGAAATGGTGCATTTGTTAGAACGAGGTTCTGAGATGCTGAATCCCAGCTGTGCAGCGCTGGATCTGGCTCAGCCAGCAGTGCCGGAGTTGCACACCCTTTACCCCCCAAAGCCTCTTTGCCAGGGCTGGCTGCCCTTCCAAGGGCATCCCTCGGGTGCTTGGTTCAGTTTTTGACAGCGTTTCAAGGTGCTTGAACCCTGGGAAGGGCGAAGCAGCTCCATCCCTTCAGTCTGCTCCACCCAGCACAAGAAATGACCATCACAGAGCTCAGACCCACAGGGATGGTCCCTGGCCATGGGCAGGGTCCCATCATGGCCTGGGAATCAGTGTCTGGGGGCTCCCAGGGGTGCCAGGTGCCCCCAGCCTCATGTCCTGAGGTCCAGGCAAGGACCCCAAAGCCTGGAGCCATCTCACCTCTGTGCCACCGGCAGCTGAACATCATCTGCTCTCCCAGAGTGTTGGGACATCAATGTCTGCTTGAGAAAGTGGCTCCTTCACACTCGTGTGCTCCCTGCTCCTCTGCCCTGCTTTTCAATTTCAGAGCTCTGGCAGATCTCTGATTAATTCAAGCCTGTTTAATAACCCTTCTGTTTAGATGAAACGAGCTGTCTTGTTTTCTTTATTTTTAACACTAACTCTCGTTTCTTTGCTAAGGATCTCTGTCATTTAAAAACTTCTCTCTCTCCAACCAAGCTGATAGTAAGATGGAGAAAGCAGCTGCTTTCTGATGTCCACATCTGACATCAGCCAGAATTTCCGAGGCTAAAGAGGGGCCGGGCACTTTGATGGATAAAATATCCCAAAAGCCTGAGCAAAATCAAGAACTCTACAAGCTCAGAGCGGGGCACAAACCCCAGCACTGAGGGGACAATGTGGGCGACAGGAGAGGAGGCCCAGGAGCTGGAGCACCCACACTCCTCACCCAGGAGGGGTCATGGTGTTTCTGCCCATGGGGGTGGAAAATATTCCATAAACCCCCCTGGGAGCTGCTGCTGCTGCTCGGGCTGTGTCCCACGCTGTGCCCCTGGCATGGCAATCGATTGGCCATGGGCTGCTCCAGCTGCTCCCAGCCTTGGCACAGCACCCACAGCCTGTCCCTGCTCCCGTGGCTCCCACCTTCCCTCATCACCTCTGGGTGGGACATCCTCACCCCACAGGGTCCTGAGGCACCTCTGAGCCCGGCCTCGTCCCTCCCAGCCCTGCCCCATCCCGTCCAGAGCCCACCAGGAGCAGCAGCCACACCGGGAATTCCAACGGGAGCGAGCTGGAGCCTCTCAGCTGTCTCCTGCCTCTCTGGGTTTCAAAGCTGCACTTGTCTGGAGAGCAACTGAGTCATTTCCTTCCCAGATCCAGCCTGTCGGACGGGCTCCAGCCGTGCCCGGAAAACAATAAATCCTTCAAGGACGTGTGGGGCCATATTTCACAGGGCTGCAGCGAGCCTGCCTGCCCCCAGAGCCCCTCAGCACGCCTGGGTTCAGCCCTGCTCCAGGGAGATGTCCCACCCCAGCCCAGTCCCATCCCAGCTGTCCCCAGATCCCCAGGGCACTGCTTTGGATGGACCTGCACAGGGATCAAATCCTCCCCATCACCCTGAGTGGACACATCACCAAGATGGGCTGAGAACTGATGGCGGAATTTCCTGGATTCCATAAAATACACAGAGGATGCCACTGGGAGAGAAGCTGCAGATGAATTTGTGGCAGGACTCCTTTGGCAAAGCCAAGGACGCATCACAAAAGGAGTTTCCTCCAAAACCACAACAGAACAACTTGTGAGAACCAGTGCAACGCTCTCAGCTGGTTCAGTTTTACAAATCCCCCCTGCACAACCACAAACTGCTCCTCCACATCCCCAAAACATTCCTACAAAGCTCCGAGATCGTGGGGGGAAAAGCCAAAACTCAACAACTGGAGCTGTCTCTGGCCCAAAACCTGTGGAGCTTTCACCAAAACAACCCAGCCGGGACGCTTGGCCAAGAAGAACCTCCCAGATCTGAGGAAAACTGGTGATCTTGGAAAATCCAGGAGCACTTCAGTGCTGCTTCCTTTGTGTGTTTTGAAGCCAGAAGCAAAGACCAACTGAGTTACATCAAGGATCACAAGACTTTTAACCAAATGATCCCACACAGATGAGAACAAACTAAATGACAGGGAAATTAATGGGATATCCCCTTCAGTAACACGATGGCTAAAGCAGATAATCTGCCCAAGTGTCATGTTTATAATGGGAATTTGCAGAGAATGAAGCAGGAATTCTCAGGGATGAACAAATGAGCCTAAATCCTGCTTCTTCTCATGTTAACATTTGCACTGTTTGTGATAAAAATAATGCTTTCATTAAAATCTTGGGAGGAGAAAGAAATGAAGCCAAAATTGTCTGGTTTTCAATAGATCTTTGCAGCTCAGAGGGTGTGAGAGCAGGTTCTGGTAGGGCAGGTGAGCTGCCCAGAGCCCTGTGCCAGCAGGACTCACCCCCAGGGAGACCATTCCGTTATTAAAAGTCAATTAAATCTCATTTCAGTGACACAGAGCTCATTGGTACAAGTCTGTGAGGAAGTGAATGGTTAAAAACCCAACACGGGTTGCTGAATTCACACTCAAAAGTGAAAAACCCCCTCTGCAAAATCACTGCGATCTCACCCAACCCTAAGATCAAACCTCCCAGTGACCCAGCACCCTGGGCTGGGCTTATTTTTATCCTTTATTTTTCTTAAAACAAGTTATACAACACCCTTGGAAGTCCTTACAAGAGCCCCTGCTTTTGTTTCTCTCCGGGAATTTGTCCTGGCACCGCTGAGCCGAGCCCAGCGCAAGCCGCGGCCACCTCGACTCGAGGGAATTCATCTGGTGGAACCGATGGGACCAACTTGTCCCTGTCACACAGAACTTGTCCCTGTCACACAATTCCTGCCCTGAAAAGCAGAGTTACACAAGCCCTTGTAGCAGCACCTCATTATGGCCCAGGGGACAAGCGCGGGGGCTGCTGCCTCTCTCTCTCTCCCCATCAACTCGGCAAGTTTGGCCCGAGCTCCTCGGTTGCCATGAGATTTTTAAAGGCAGTCTGAACCTGTCACCACTGAGCAGGCTTTTAACACAATCCCTGCTCCACGAGGCTCCTCAGCTGCCAGTGGAGCCAAACACTCCAGGACAGGGCTCGTCCTCGCTGCTGCTGGAGTTAACTCCTTGAGAACTGCAGAGAAAACTTCGCAGCCGGGACAGAAGGAGCCTGCAGTGCCCCTTTTGCTGCCACAGCATCTCCCAGCCAAGCAAATTGCTGGGGATGTTTTTCCATCTGGCCCTGTCAATTTGTGTACTCTGGGGTTATCACAGGATTCCAGAATGGTTTGGGTGGGAAGGGACCTTAAACCTCCTCCAGTCCCAACCCCTGCCAGGTTCAGGGACACCTTCCACTGTCCCAGATTGCTCCAAGCCCTGTCCAGTCTGGCCTTGGACACTTCCAGAGAAGGGACCTTTAAGGTCCTTTTCAACCCAAACCATTCCACTATTCTATGTTTTAACTCCAGTGCAGATTTCAAACCTGTGAAATGACAGATTTTAAGCATAAGAAAAATCGAGCCAGTTAGGAAACCTCCAGGCACGCTCCCTTTTCCTCCCCACCTCTTCACACTTCCATTAAAAATCAAAAGGAAATTCACAGGCTATTTTTTTTTCTTTTTTTTTTTTTGTTTAAATAACATTCCAGGCTGTGACATAAGCCAGCAAAGACAGGAAATATGATCATGAGGGCAGAGCTCCATCCTCTGCTCCTGTCACTGCGACTTTTTGGGGACTTGGCAAATGACTGAGTAGAGGAGACAGCCGGCGTGTTTTATGGAGTTGAACTGTAACATCCCTGTTCCGCAGCCAACTCCCCGTTCCTCTGCTCTGACACCAATAAATCTGCCCAGCCACGGGGAACAAAGCTCTTCACACGAGCTGGCCACACGTGAACCCCTCAGATTTGGCTACCTGGGCAAGCACCCAGCCCCTGGGATCTGCCATGTGTAAACATTCCCCAAAAAGTGGGAAAATGCCCATTTCTGTACCATCACCTGGGGGTTTAACCCTGCTCCCAGCACACTCACATTCACCACAGCTTTCCCAACTGCCCAGAACCTCAGCCTCCCATTCTGAGGAGGAAATCACCACTCTGAGCTTGAAGGAAAACCTTGCCAAGGCAAACCCTGAGAGCCCAGAAACTGAGATACAAATCCAAACAACTCAAAGCCTCATTTTAAGAGTTGTCCAAGCATTAACCTCAAAAGCTCGGAGCACAAACTCACTTTTTGGAAGCTCATTCCCAGGTGAACAAGCCAAAGCAGGGTGATTCAGGAGCACCTGGAAAACACCTCCAGGTTTCTGTCCTTCTCTTGCTGGACGCCCAGTGCCCTTCAGTAGGACCAGAGTGCACACGAGGGATCGCCGCGGGCTCCCACCCGGTGACAGAACCACCACGGAGGAAGAACTGCACATGAGTCTCCCGGGGAGGAATCTGTTCCCAGGCTGGCTGAGCCTGGAAATGACAGGAGGAACTTCTTCCACGCTGAGTCAGGGAGTGACGGGGGCTGTGGTGGCTGTGTTTCCTCCCCGGCGCGCGTCAGGAGCAGAGCCAGGGCTGCCCCAGAGCTTTCCTGTTTTCCCCGCTGCCTGCGGCTTCCCAGACACGGGACAGGGGGGTCCGGAGCCTGGCACTGCAGGGGTTAAACTGCTGGCGTGCAAATGCTGTCAGAGGCAGACAGGAGCTGCAGGGAAAATGAGCTGTTTGCTTCAACCTGTCCTGGGACACACCGGGAATGGCTCTCCAAGGACTGTCGCTCTCCCATCCACCATCCCTTCAGTAGGAAAACGGGATAAGATTTGCCTGTGCATCCCAAGGGCTTCCCCCACACCCCCCGGCATTCCCACTGCTGACTCCAAGCACGAGTCAAACCCAGGGCAGGTGGGAGCCGCTGGTCCAGCCCTGGGAGAGCCCTGCCAGCCCCTCCAGGCCACACAGAGGGGCAGCGGCTGCGCCCACGCTCAGCCCTCCCTGTGCCCCCTTCTCCGAACACTCTCCTGCTCACTTGGATTTTTCCTGATGTGAATTCCCACAGAAGCCTCAGCACCTCCTAGAGCAGCACCTCCCTGTGCTCCCAGCAGGACGGGGCTGGGCTGTGACACAGGACAGTGTTGGTGCCTGTCACACTCATGGGAGAGCTCGTGCCACCGCTGACCCAACACCCGCTCACAGCAGCAGCCAGGCCAGACCCTGCCCTTCCTGTCCAGCTGCAGCCCTGAGCCCCCACAGAGCCCCCAGCTCCTGGCACAGCCCCGGGGCAGCGCAGAGGAGCCCTGGGGAGGCAGCGACGGCAGTGGGAGGAGGAGAGGTGAGAGGTCAGGGCAATATTTACTCAGACGTCACCTTTCACTTTTATGAAGTGGGGAAATGGTGCCGGAGCAGGAAAAGGGCTGCGAGGGACGTTCCTGCCTGGGAAGCTGCTGTGACACTGAGCACAGCACGGAGCTGGCTCCAGAGAGCCGGGGCCTGGCTGGGGCAGGACCCTCAGACCCCCAGGCTCCATCTGGGAATGGCTGGACAGGCAGGAGCTCTGAAGAGCCTCTCCTGGGCTTCAGCAGGTCCCCAGCCAGACAGGAGCCCAGGGCACAGCGGGGTCATCCTGCACACTGAGGTTTTTTAGGAACTCGCAGCAGACACGGAGCAGGGTGCAGAGTTAGCTCAGGGTCAGCTGGGTGAGAGAACTTCCACGGGGGAAGCTCTTGGAAGAACCATCTCCTTTGGCAAGTGGGGATGCGGAGCTGAGTGTGCCCCTTGCATGGAGCTGGGGCAGGGGCACGGATGCTCCCAGGGCAGGGCCAGGGTCCCATGGGCAGTGCCAGTCAAGGAGGGGCAGCACCGGCTGCTGCCCTGGCACAGCAGAGCCCTGGCAGGGCTCTCCCAGGCTCACTCTCCCTGTGCCTCTGGAGATCATCTGGACTTTTTTATAACGTGACTCCAATGCCTTTTATCTCCTGCTCAGAATGCAATTTCAGCCCAGGCAAAGCAGGATTAAATTTTCATAGTAGGATACATTTATCCGGCTTCTCACTGCCCCCATCTCCACCTCCCAGGTCGATTGATGGGCTCTCTCTGATAAGGACGGGGGGGCTCCTCTTTCCCAACTCCCCATCCCTGGCAGCTCCCCCCATGGAGCATCCCAGCGCCCAGCGCCCCTCCGAGCCGCACGGACGGATCAGAATTCCCATTCCAGCCCAGAGAGGAGCACGCAGCACATCAGGTCCGTCCCTGACACGTGTTGCACTCGCCTGCTTGAGAAACTTCCTCGGGAAAGTGCTGCTGGAGCAGCCTCGCCCCACCCGAGCAGCTCCGCTCGGACACAGCGGGCAGAGGAGCCACCCTTCCATGGACACGGAGTGGGGACACAGCCACAGCCAGCCTGGATCACCCGGGAATGTCTGAGAAGCACCAAAATCCTCCTGTCCCCCCTCCAGTGCTGCGTTCAGCAAAGCTCCAGGTCAGATTTCCAGCCCCTGCACCCCGTTCCCCATCGCCACCAGCCACAGGCTGCGGCTCAGCGCGGCTTTGCTCCTTTTTGGGTTTATGTTCGGTTTTTAGTTTGATCCAGAGGATCCCCTCTAGTGGGATGAGGAGGAATTTCAAGCCCACATCCCACCCCCAATCTCCCCCCAGCTCTCTCCGCGCTGGCCGTGGGGCCCAGGCTGGGTGCTGGGCTGCCCCGGGGAGAGGCTCAGCAGTTACTCAGCCCATTTTGCCCATTGGAGGTGAAGCCAAAACCAGGCTGAAATGTGGATGCCAGGGAGGCATCCGGAGGAAAGAGAAACACTACAGCAGACATGAGGAAAAATCCCCTTCACAGCAGCAAAAAGAGAGGACTTCCATCAACCAAACACCTCTGGCAATAAGGGGCCACCTGGCCCACGAGTGGCACCGGACACCGGGCACTCCCCACAGGGGCTGGGGGCGGCAGGGCCACCCTGTGACACAGCAGCACGTGGGGACCCCGCCGAGGCTCCCCCAGCCCGTGTCCCTGCCGGCACCACCCCGCACTAAATCCATTTATTTTCACTGCGGAGAGCGGCTCTGAGCACGGGCCCCGGGCGGCCGCCGCTGCCGCCCAAGGACAGCACGCTGCCCTCAATTCTGCTTTTGTTCCCGCTCCGCTTTTCATCCCCGGCTCCCCGCTCGGGCACACAAAGAGCCCGTGGCCTCCTCGGAGCGAACGCCGCGAGTCCCGCTGTGCCCTCGCCCTGCCCGGGGAGGGAGGTGGCACCCGGCGAGCGCGGCCAAGGAGGTCCCCAAGGATGCTTCGGGTGGCACCGACACTTCAGCTCCTTCAGATCCAGCCCCTGCATCCCCAGCTCAGCCCCGGCAGAAGTTGGGAGCACCTTTTCCCCCCTGGCTCCCCCCGCCCTCCCCTTTGCTGTTGTGGCGGTGGCCTCCCAGCCAAGCTGGTTAAGAGATTAACACTCTAAAAACCACATTTACTCTAATTAGCCATGAAATCTTTGTAACTAAGTGAAAAAATGTTTCCCTTGAGGGATTTTTGTCCATTCATCACTGTTTGAATTGCCAGGGAGGGGGGGTGGGGGAAGAGAAAAGAGGGGGGACGAGAGAAAAAACCCTCAGATCTAATGAATTAATAGCAGAATGCCCTGGGGGGAGCAGCGGCTCCTCCACAACACGGGCACCTCAAAGGGGGCTTTTCACAGCTCGCCGAGGGGACGCTGCTGAATTATTTCGAGTTAACAGACTGTAACAGCTCTGCTCCCGTTTGAGCCGGGCAGCTTGGCCAGAGCTCCGCTCCTCCCTTCCCTTCCCTTCCAGGGGGACGGACAGACGGACGCTGTGCCCGGCCAGCTGGGTGCCCCTGCCCTGCAGACAGCCAGGGGAGGACATGGCACTGCTGGCAGCATCACCAGTGCCCTCAGTTCCTGTTGTACCGGGAAAAACATTTTGGAGTTAGGTGGGAGGGGAGGCAGAGAATCTTGCCACAACTTAGGCCCATAAATATTTCATATTGCTGGAAGAAGAACGATTATATTCCTGCCAGCACTTTTCTTGTGTATTTTAAATGTGTCACCGCCTTCTACTTTCTCCCCCGTTTGTGTTTCTTGTAACAGGCCCATGAAATAAAGATTAGCTGAATAATCAAGAGTGTTTAGAAATGTGAAGGGGCCTGTCTCAGGAGCACTGCGTGCTCAGGTTCATCTTTTTTCAGGTTTTCCCCCCCCCCCCCCCCCCCCTTTTTTAGAGAG
>VZRV01004806.1:692655-710405 GCA_013398115.1 Falcunculus frontatus | reverse complement strand
GCTCCGCGCCAGCCCCGCGCCCGGGCGCGCTCCCCGCGCCGCTCCGCGCCCGCCCCCGCGCCGCCCCCGCTCCCCGCGTTAACCCTTCCCCAGCCTCGGAGCCGGCAGTGGGCTCAGCGCCCCCTCCCCATCTCACCTGCGCCCCCCTGTCCTCGCAGAGCGCAGCGGAACCGGTGCCGGGGGAGCGGCTCCGCGCTGGAACAAAGCCCCGGAGCGGCCCGGGGCGGCCTCACCGCTCGAGGCTGCGCGTCCCGGCCCCGGCACAGCTGTCCCCATAAAGCCGCGCACCTGCCCCCGCAGCTGTCCCACCTTGGCGGGGCTGCAGGGAGCGGAATGGGGCCCTTGGGTTCTGTCCCCAGCTCCGAGCCCCTGTGCACCCCGAGCCCCCAGTTCTGGTGGCAAAAGCGGTACCTGAGCTCTCCGTTCCTCAGTTTCCCCATCTCTGGAAGGGGCTGGCAGCCTGGTTTTGTGCCAAGGCTGGGTCACCTCCAGCAGAGCTAGAGCTGGGTGTGTGCTGCAACGGTCCTGAAGCCACTGACCCCCACAACTCCTGCCAAAAGCTGCCAGAACCCAACCACAGTGGCCACAGCCAGCTGGAACTGGGCTCCCTGTGACCACCTACAGCTGGGAACCAGGAGATCCCTCCTTGGGGTTGAAGGGTTCAACCTGACCTCTCCTGCTGCCTCAGCACAAGGAGAAACACCTGGGAGCTGCAGGGTGCCCAGAGTGAGGAGCATCTTCAGATGCCCTGAGCCTCCCTGGTCACCTGCAGCAGCTCCCAAGGGTTGGGAACACCTGGAGTCAGGGAGGAAAAGCCAGTCCCAGTGCCACAGCAGGACATTCTGCTCCTAAAAGCCAGAAGCACCACGGTCCAGCTGACCCTGACCCAGCCAGGGGCATGGGAATGATTCTGAGGAGTGCAACTGGTGGAGGGGATCAATACCATGATGGATTGCTGTTTGCCAGATCTTGTCATCGGGAATTTTTTAACCATTTTTCTATTACACGTCAGAGTAGTCACAAGAGAAAATCAGAACCATCACCCTGGGCCTCCTCCACAACAAACCCCAGTGACCAAACCAACCCAATTTCCTCTTACAGTTCCCCTCCAGCCCAGCCCGTGTCACCCTCACTGCTGTCACCATGGCCACAGAAATGGCCTTGCTGCATCTTTCCTGCCTGGTGCACGTTAGCAAGATCCTACAAGAGCAGTTTTGGGTGGAAAAAGCCACATTTGCTGTTGGTTTTGCTGTTTGCCCCTGTAGAGGATTCAGGGACCCCTCATGAGGGGTCCAGCAGGGAATGCCTTTGCATCCCGCTGTGCAGACCCAGGTCCCACCCTTCCCCCTGCCCTGGGGCTATAACCAGCCCTGCACTGCCCCCTCCCCAGGGAGAAAGCCACAGGTTGGTTTGTCTGTGCTCTCCCCCATCCCAGCACAGTCGCTGTCCTCTCCCGCAGCCCCAGCAGAGCCCTGAGTGGAGCTTGGGCACAGATCCCTGCACAGCCAAGTGCCCACTCCCACAAAAAGGGTCCCCTCGACCTCACTGCGGCTCCAGAGCCGAGGACTTCGACAGAGATCCCCAAGCTGCAGCTGCTCAGCTCAGGAGAGGAAGCAGAAGGCACTCAGTGGATGGCAGCATTGGTTCCTGAGCAAGCTTTTCTCTCTCCCGTTCTGCTCCCAGCCCAGCTCCTGCATTCCACATTCCCACAAACGGAACCAAATCCCACTGCAAACCCATCTTTGGCTAAATGCACATCCCACTAATGCAGTTCCTCCCCGTGCAGAAGCCTTTCAGGGCAGGGCAGTGTCTCAGCAGCCCTTCCTCTGCTCTTTGCAGGCCTGTGTCTGCACGCTGCCTCCTGGTTATTATTTATTGATGGTCAGTTGTGCTCCTGTGTGCAGCCTGTCTCCAGCTAATTGCAGCATTGCTGGGGACAGATGGACAGAGATGGACACACGGGTACAGTCCTGTGGCCACAGAGCCCCACACAGCCTCTGCACCTCCATCTGTATGGTACCACCATGCAGAAACACAAATTTAACAGCCAGGAGAGCAGGTCCTGCTCCATGCCTGACGTTCCCTTCTCCCGTCCCCAAATCCGGGGACAGAACAGGCCCTCGGACCTGCCTGCAGTGCCACCTGGGTGCCAGTGGCCACTTCCTTGGCAGCAGGGGCACCAACACAGGCACACAGAGCTTTGGAGAAGAAACCAGGAGCTCGGCAGCTGCTGGCCAAGCAGGGGAGAGGGGCTATAAATCCATCTCTGAACCCTCGGCATGAACTAATCCCTATTTTGTGACCTATTTTGTGCCCCCAGCACCCTTTTTCTGAGGGGCTGCAGGTGACAAAGCAGCGTTTAAGCAGCTGGGGAAGCAAAGCATCAGGGACAGATCAGGCTCTGTCTGGAGCCCGTGTATCACAATTTCTCTCTGCCCCTATCTTTGATAAACGCCTTTGTTCAGAGCGTGGGGGTCACGAATCTGCCTGATCCAGGAGCCTTTGAACCCTCCCACCACCCAGCGCTTCACATCCCCTGGATAACGCAGCTCAGACATCGCCTCGGGCGCTTCCCTTGGTGCCCGCAGAGGCGCAGGACCCGAAACCAGCGTTTGCTCCGCGTTTGCCATTCCCAGGGCACTGAAACAGAGTCAGCTCTTCCCTGACAACCACCGCAGGGCAACAGCGGCCGGAAAACAGCCTTTTCCCCCCCATTTCTGTGAGCGTTGCGGACACGTCCAGGCGCGGAGCGGCTGCCGGGGCTGTGCGAGGCCAAGAGCACCATCTATAGGCACCGTCTATAGGCGCCGCCCGCCAGCGCTGACAGCTCCCGCTGCCATCCAGCCAGGCACAAGCTCGGCACAGCTAATAATTATTCAGCACTAATCACTACAATAGAAGAATCATAGGCAGTTATTTAGAAATGATTGTTTCCCCTCAGTTATTACTTATGACAGTGAAAGGAAGTATCAAATAGTCAAACCCGCATGTATATGGGAAGCTGAGTGAAGGATCAATGGGAATTTAACCAGCATTTTACACTATTCTTCCTCTTTAGAAGAACCTTGTCAAGTGATTTTTTTTTTCTCTCTCTCTCCTGTTCATAATGCCTTCTTGGGAAATAAAAAGGATTTTTCTTTTCCTAGCGCTCCTTATCCTTTCCTCTCCTCAGATTTTCTCATAACTCCAAGCTTTGGCTCCTGCCTCTGGATCCCCTGGTTTGAACTGAGCTGAAATTAACTCCAGCTTTTTCTTTCTAAAACAAACCCTGGTTTCATTAAGTGCAAGGGCAGGAGAACAGAAAGTCTCCGAACCCCAAGTTCCAGAGTGTCTTGTTACTGTCAGGAACACAATTGCCTGTGCCGAGGCTGTGTCAGGAATTCCAGGTGCAGACAATGTGCCATTTTTAATCATCTTCCCACAGCTTAGAGCTGAAAGAAAGGGGATCGTACAGAGGAGAGCACAAAAATAACCCTGAAAAAAATTCCAGTATCTTTTAGTGATGTTAAAAAATCAAATACAACATGAAAACATCGTGCTGGCCCACTCCCAGCAGTGACTGGGTCACTTTCTCCTCTCCTTCCTCTGGCTCTTCAGTGTGACCCAAGATCTGCACACCACTCCCACCTCTTTTTCAAATAAATATTCTGCTGCATCCTTGTGTTTCCCACTCCAGGACTGCACTTGTCCCTGCCAGGAGCAGGGAGAGGTTCCTGTCTCGGTCACAAGCCCAGCAAAGTGGCCAAAGAAAGGTCACCTGAAGAGGCTGTCAGCTCCTTGTGGCCCTCTGGTGAAACACATCTGTGCTCAAAAGTGTCCCCAAAGGGATCCATGAGCCCGGGGCCACCACACAGAGCTGGGCACTGAGAGCAGGGAGCTGAGTCCTTCCCCAGCACCAGGCCATGGGACTGGGCATCCATCCACAGCTTTTGGAAGTGTTCCCCACCCCAGCTGCTGACCCCGACCCAGCTGTGCTGCCCCAGCCCCCAGCGGGGCCCCTCCAGCTGCTGAAGCTGTGCCTGATGCCAGGAGCTGCTCTGCTGGAGCTTCCCAGGGATGCTCAGGGTCAGGCTGCCCCTCCAGCCCCGGGCTGGGATCAAAGGGGGTGAGGAATTACAGCCCTGGAGTCAATTATTGGCCCCTCATGAAGGAGTGTCCACACAGCCTTGGACATGAACTCCCCTGCCCTGTCCCACTGAGAATTTACAGCTCAAAGATTTCCTAAGGGCCAAATCCTGCTCTGACAGGAGCTCCCCGGCTTGTCCATGGATCAGGGCCACGTTCCCCAGCCAGGAGGGGACATTCCCTGCTCAGGGGTGACTCCTGAGCTGCCCCCAGCCCCAGCTGTGCCTCCTCCCTCTCCCCCTTGCTGCTGTTCAGCTGCAGCCAGGGGCCCGTGGGTTTGTTGGTGTCATTAATTACTCACTAATGACACAGCCACAACCCAACCCACAGAGCTTGGGGCAGCCTGCAAAGATTTCCAGTCTGGGTTTGTTCCAGTAACAGGGAAAAGCCTCCAGTGCTGGGAACTCCAGACGTGCCCAAGGCACATCTCCAGCGTTATTCCGAGCTGCTGGTGATCCCCATGGTCCCAGATCCCACCACCTCCATCCCAGGCTGCTCCTGGGACTGCTTTTTGTGTCCTACAACCCACGGAAGGACCCTCACAAAGATCCCAAACACAGCAGGGCCCGTGGTGACACAGCTGTCCCCTGAGGAGGGATGGGCATCCAAAGGGGGGCTTTGCCAGAGCTCCAGCTGTGGTTTCCCAAAATCTCTGCATCTGCATGTCCTCAGGCCTGGCTGAATTCCACCTGCAGGGTTCCCCCTTCCCTGGCTCGCTGAAGGGGTGTCTTGGGGGAGAAGCATCTCCACAATTCAGTTCAGGTGCTTGCTGTGATTAAGAAGCTGCTTTAGCAATAAATCTCCCCTTCCTGCTCCCTGCTCTGCGCTCATTGGAAATCTTTAGTTCCTTCATCATAAAGAAATGAGTATTTCAAGCTCCCTGTCCTAATGAAGGTAAAATACAGAGCATATTGTCAAACACGCCGTGGCTCTGCCTTTTATTCCACAGTAATCTTTCTAATTCTTCTGTAGGCACTGTGTATCACTGACAAAGCCAAACGGAATGAAATGCAAACCTAAATGATTTTAAACCCTAATTTCATCTCTTTTTTCCCTCTTGTCTGAGGAGATGGAGATTTTTTTCCCCCTGCATAATAGGTGGGAGGGGGTGGGACTGGAAATCCTTTGATTTGTGGGTCTGGCAGTGTTAATCTGCTGCTGCAAACTCTGTAAAAGCGTTCTGTGAGCGATGGAGGAACGGGGAGCTGCAGCCTGCTTATTGCTCCAGACTCTCCTCAGGATTGCCTGGGAGCTCTGTCAGGAAAGGGAGGGGGATGCTCACAGTCAAACACAAACCCACAAGTTTTTAAAACTCCTTCTCTTCAGGTAACTCAGCCAATACCAGAGAAAGGCAGAACAGATGCGAGCTCATTTTAAACACTACCATCAGTTTTGAGACAAGCTCAAAGAACAGATAAAAGGATAAATTGTTAAAGGATAAAAACAACAAAAGAAGAAAACTTCGAGAGCATCACCCCTGAATTTCCATCTCACCTGCTTCTCCAGCTCCTCCTTGCAGCTCTCTCAGTGCCCACGGGATCAGAGTGAGGAAACCTCAGTTCCATCCCTGTGGGAAGTTCTGCTGGAGCCCAGGCACTGTCTGGGGCTCCCCTCTCCTGCCTGTCCCCACCACAGCTCCTCTGCAGAGAGGCTGCCCCGGCCTAGGGAAATGTGGATCATATGGAGAGATTTATTTCATGTGTGTGAGTGCTGATTGCAGCAAGGTCCTGGGTTTAATTGATGTATTGGATCATGTGTGGTGAGCATACCCAGGGAGTTTTCACCTCACAGATGTACAGAGAGGGACCTCCTCTGGCTCCTTTCTTTGCCTCAATACCCAGCAAGGAGCCCAGGAATATTGGGGGATTAATGTCACAACAGAGGGAAAAAGTCTGCCATTCAATCTATTTAAACATTTGATTTCACCAGTGCACCAATTAGACATTCCCTGCCTAAAGAGACCACGGATTAAAGCAACGGCAACGCTGAAAAAAATCATAATCTCTTTGGAGATCTGTCTGTGGACGGATCTTTTCTCTCAAATGATCAAGGCAAATATATGAAATTGAAAAAAAAAAAGAAAAAAAAAGACCTCTTAGAAGTAAACTTTAGGGCTATGTGAATAATTTCCCCGTTCTTGTCTGTGCTCCCTTTCATGAGCTCCTTTTCCTTTCACTGGCACCTTCTCCCTCGCAGCCCATTTGCATTCCCCTCATTAAGGAGCTGCCAGCCCTGCAGATGCCACCAACTGCCCTCTGTGGGGTCTGGAGGAGCCTTTCAGACGCTGATCCCAAGTGCCCAGGTCTGGGGCGGGTGGATGAACCCACCCCAGTGTGGAGTCCCAGCTCCTGCTGGGGCCAAACCCCTGACCCCAAACCAGGGAGCTCCACTGCAGCTTCCACCAAAACCAGGGGGAAACCTTGGATTCCCTTCCACCACAAAGGTGTCACAGGTGTCTCCACTGAGCTGCTGGGACTTGGCAAACTGCTCTGCTTCTAACAAGTTTCCTTCTGACTAAAGAAGGCCCAAAATCTCCATTTTTCCCTCCCCAAAGGTCACTCAGGGTGGTGGTGATGGCAGCTCCCTGGTGCCAGCCTGGTGGGCAGCGTGCTCGTGGTGATTGGGATCTGGGATGAAGTCCTGGGGTATTAAGGAAGACAAAAGCCACATCCTGAGGAATAAAATAAAGACCAGATCCCCTGTCCAACCCCCCGAGTCGCTCTCAGGCCGTGACTGACACCAGAGCCATCCCCATGTGCTTCCCTGTGTGCACCAGGAAAAGCAGCCCAGGGTTTCAAACTGATCACAGAAAAAAGGAAAGCAAGTGGATTATTTCTCCCAGCTCCAATCCCTCCATGGCTCTGCCAGGGCCTATTTCCAGCTCCTCTCTCCTTATTTAGATGAGTGGAAGGTTTAAATGGGGAAGTTTTCCTTGGCAAATGTGTTCTGGCAGCGGAACTGGACCAGTTAAATATACCCAGCCCGGACAAAAGGAAGAGGCTGTTTCCAGTTGGGAATGTTGGTATTTTTCTCTTCCATGATTTCTGGTGTTCCTTGGGCCGGAGGTTCAGCTCAGGGAGAGGGGAGAAAGGGCAGGGGGAACCCAAACGTGCAGATCTGGCAGATCTGATCAACATCTCCAAATTCCTTGGTGCCCTGGCACCCTCAGGCCCCAGCTCCTGTGGCGTTGCAGGGCTTTAATCATCTCCAGTTACTCGTGGCCAATCCAAACCCAAGCCTTGGTGCCCATTTCTCTGTCAGATGGGGCAATTCCCAGCCCTTGGCTGGCGTTTGGCTGCTCCAGGAGCCCCCACACCCTTGAAGGAGGCAGCAGAGGGTTTTCCACGAGGACGTGACCCTTCCCTCTCTTCCCTCTGCTTTGCAGAACTCCCCAGCCCAGAAGAAATTCAAACTAAATTTAAACAAGAAGTGACTCGGGCAGGCCATCCATGAACTCGAGGATCTCATTTTGAGATTATTTTATCCTTTATTCCTCCCGTGGTGCTGGACACTGACCACGAGAGCTCCCGGTGCCCCTCGAGCTGCTCCAGGGGCAAGGGGCAATTCCCTTCCTGCTGAAGAGGCTTTGTGAAATTCCCCCAAGGTGCCGGTCATGAATCCAAGGCTGCGATTCATGGCCAGGTGAACGAAAAGCAGGAGAGTCCCCAGCCCCATCCCAAAGGAGCACAAGCCATGAACAAATGGGAACAAAAATAATAGAGCAGAGCCAGAAAAGCTGAATGTGCCCAGCGCTGGAGAACAAAAGGAAAGGGAACCGTTTGTCACCTCATAAAGGAACGGGAAAAGAAAGTCTTTGACGGTGAGGGAGGACGATTTGCTCTCATGGGCCAGTGCACAGCCAAATATCTACAAGCTGTTCGCAGCAGACTGACTGCAGCAGGGCCAGAATGCCATTGTACATGCTCTAAAAAAAACCAGGGGGGGAAGGCACCACCACAGAGAGGTACTTCAGAAATAAATCACAGCCTATTCATTAAACCAGATTATTTTAGTGAAATCTATTTTCCCCCTCTCTTTATTGCTTTGTTTTCTTTTATGTTAATTCTACGTCTGCTTAAAGTTGAATTCCTTGATCTGCAACATCTTTAGCTTTAATTTTTATTTTTTTTCCCCTCTCTCTTCTCCTCTTACCAGCGAAATGAATTCATATCATTTGCATTTATTGCAGCGAACATCCAGCCTCATCTGTAGCCTTTAGTGTGACTGAATTGCTTTTCTGCTTCACAGGGCACACGGAGGAGGCTGCAGCGAGCCCCTCACCACCCCAGGAATCATCTCCCTGGCACTCCCACGGTGCTGCAATATTTATCATATTGATCCCCTATAAAATAAATAAGCAAAAATGATATTATTGGAAGCAATGATCTGATGAACCCACGGACTGAATCAATCACTTGGCAGGGACTTTCGAACAAGCAGCCGCTTGCTCTCGACTGTTTCCAGAGTCAATTTTCCTTACAAATGGGTTTCTCATCAACCTAAGCACCTCACAGAGGGAATGTGTCCTTCCACTGGATCTCTTTGGAAAATAGGAGTGTTATAAACGGGTGCTATACCAAATCTAACTTCCTTAGAACCACACACTTCCATTTCTTAATTAACTTTAAAATCTCCTTTAAAAAATACTTGATTCATTTCATGGATTTAGCTTAGAGAGACCCAAAATTCTCTTCAATACACAAAACCAGCTCTGGCTTCACACTGGTTCTGTTTGCTGAAATAGATTTGGAAAAATTATGGAGGCAAACACAGAGAATTTGCACAGCTTGTTTTCCATGATGATCTCCTGTGCCACAGGAATGATATTCCTGCATGGCCAAGGGGTCACTGCTGGAGCTGGGAGAGGAAACTGCAGACCCAGCTTCAGACCACATGAAAAGTGACCTGAGAAAATCCATCATTAAAACACTGAGCTTGTTCCAAGGGCTCCATTTCTCCACCAGCTTCCAGCTCCACCGTAGAGAAACCGGTTCCAAAGGAAGGAGGGAAATGGCTGGGAGCGATTTCAGTGCGTGGAAGGGGAGCCCTGGAACCCCAAAGGGAAAACACTCACACTTAGCACTCTGAGAACTCCACGAGATGCTGCTCTGCCTTGGGAAACAGAGCTGGACCCCAGCACGTGGCTGAGGGCGCTGGGATTCGGGTCAGAATTTGGGACACCGAGGTGGGTAACGACGGTTCCATGGAATTGTCACCAGCCAGGACCTGCCAGGGTCCCTCACAGGGGCTGGGGCTGCTCCTCTCCCCTTCCTAGCAGCTTTATCAGCAGCAGATGCTGCTGCAGTCAGATGGAAACAACACAAGGAGCTCCCCACATGGCGTCTCGTCACAGGGAGAAGAGAGGAGCTGCTGGGGCTGGCGGGGATCCGCGGGAATCTGGCTGCGGGAAGCGGCCCAGGAATTCCAGGTCAAGGGCCATGGGCACCACGGTCCCACAGCGCCCGGGGTGTGGTGCCAGGGCCTCCCCAGCTGAGCTGTTCCACCCGTTTGGTTGAGGGAGAGGAGGAGGATTGGGGCAGGAAGGGGCAGCAGGAGGGGACACGGGCAGGAGACGGGGCTGGAAGTGCTGGCAATGATCTCACGGCATGTTCTGTGCTTGTAATCCAGTGCCACGGGATTCACATTCCCTGTGGCTTCCAAGATGTTCAGGAACAGAATTCACAGCTCCTCGAGGCGGAACACCTTGGGTTTAATCCTTTCCTGCCTGTTCCTTTAAACCTGGAGGATCAGCCACTGAACCCTGCCAGACCCTTCCCAGTGTCCCTGGGACCCAAACCCTCTCCTCTGGTGTCCCTCTCCCACCAACGACCTCTCATTTCCCACAGCAAAGGGAAAAAATTCTGAGAAAAATCAGCCTGATCGGGGAAAAGACTCAAACTTATTGATCCCTGCATCAGAAGTACACAATGGCTGTAATTAAACACGTGTAGGCTGGGAGCTGCTTGTCTGCCCTTGGGTTTGCTCCTCGAGTGAGCTGCACACAGACACACAGACAGACAGACAGACTGCTCCCTCCCTGTGACTGCAGGCCTGGGGAGGAGGAATAAATTAATCAAGCTTACCTCTCCTCGCAGGAAAGCCAATCAAGCTGGCTGTTCAAAGGATAACTGCTATAAACCCTGCATAAAAAGGGGGGAAATACAGCTGGGACCTCCACACTGGCTTTTTAACAGCTGTTTGTAAATATGGCTAATAACTCATCCTGCCAACATGCTCGCTTGGCCATTACAAGGAAATATTCATAAACGGTATTCCCAGTGCTGATGGCTCCATTTCCTTAATGAAATCCACAGAGTTTACTTGGCGAAGTTTAATTGCTGGAAGAATGGGTGTCGGGTTTCTGCAGCCGACCTGCTGCCCTGAAATCCTTCCAGCTCCCATGTACAACAAGAGAAGAACTTAATGGGGCTTTTGCAGCAGTGGCTTAGCAGTTAAGCCACCTTTAAGCAATAATCCCAGCAAATATAGATGGAGATGCTGGAATCTCCTGCCTTCCAGGAGAATAGATTTTAAGTAACATGAAATTCAGTCCTGCTAATTGACTGAGCAGGGGATTTCTGTAGGGAATGCCTCCAGCATTGAAATCTGGGCATTGATTGCATCTCTTGGATGGGAATGTCTGCAGCAGGACGGAGCTGGGAAGGGAACAGCTGGATGAGGAGCTGGCAGGGCCAGGCAGGGCTGGGTGACAGCGCTGTATGGGTTAAATCCTTGTGTTAGCAACGCACGCCCCGAAGGCTTGGTGGCTGTCACCTTCCACCTTCTATCCACTAAATCTGTGATAAACAGAAGACGGAAATTGTTGGAATTGCTGCGGAATCTCTGCAGCCCTGACTCTGATGTAACCCAGGAGAATCCTGCATTTCCCACCAGCAAAGAGCTCAATTCTCCTCAGGGGTCTCAGCCCAGGTGAAACCATCCCCAGAGGGGCAGAGCCCAGAGCTGAAGTCGTGTTTGACCACAGGAATCCCCTGTACAGGACCTGCCAAGGCCATTTCTGCTCCGTTCCTGACTCTCGTGGGCCTCAGGGTGAGCGTTTTCCCCAGGTGGGAATGGCAGTGGTGGGCACAACTCCCAGAGATCTCATCTGACCCCAAACAAACCAAGAGAGCTTTAAACCCAAGCCTGAACCAAACTGCTGAGCCAACAGCGGTGGCGTGATTTTCAGAGACATTCAAAACACGGAACAAACTCATTCCAGCACGATCTCCCTCCCTCTCTAATATGGAAAATAGCCTGGAAAACAGCGTGTGCTGCTGCCAGCGGGAAGGGGAGCTGGGTGCCAACACCTCAACAAGATCAATCACTTCAGGAGCAGGCTGAGCATGGAAGCAAAGCTCCCTGCCTGCCCCAGCAGCTCGGCACTGCTAAAGTTTCTCCAGTTATGCAAAACTAAGCAAAAAAACTTACAGCTGACTTTGGGAGGGGAGAATGGGTCCAAACAACTCCTCATTAATAGGAGCTATTATGCATTAAATCCAGTCCAGGCCACAGCAGTTCCTAATCTGGTTCATGACCTGTTAGCCCAACACCCGTAATTTCACAGATCACAAAGAGATTTTGCTCCATGGAGCTCCAGCTATGGACAGAAGAAAATGTGATTTCTGCCCCCCTCCCCCAAATTTCTGTAAAATATCGTTATTTCGTGATATTTCACATAAGAATGTGAACCTCCCAAACCCTGCACAGACCCTGCCTTTGCTGAGGTGTGCCCCTGCTCAGCCCCAGTCCCTGCCCTGGAGGAGGGGATCCAGGAGCCCCCCTTTGGGGCAGCCCCATGGCATCACCTGGGCACTCACTGGGAAAGGAGAAGGGCTGGGAGTCCCTGCGGGGAGAAGGCTCAGGAGTGTGCAGGAACCAGCAGCTGGGAACTGGGGTGTGTTTGTTTTCACTTCTGCCTGACTCCAGCAAAGCAGAAGCTGATCATATGTGAAAGAGGCAGGATTTAAACAAGATCTCAGACAATAAAAAGGGCAAGGCAGAGGACCCTGCAGGAGGAAGAAGGATGCATTTTTATTCCCAGATGGAGGCTTTCTCTGCTGCCTCAGATGTTGAGGTCAGAGGAGGACAGAGAACTGAATCCCCTTTAAAGCTGGCGGGGTGAGTGACTCCCGTGCACCCCTCTCTGACAGACACAGACACTTTCTCCACGAGCCCTGCAGGAGTGCACAGCAGAGAAAAGGCTCCATCCTTTGAACAACCAACCCGCAAAGGCTGAGTCTGCTCAGGTTTCCAGCAGAGGGGTGTGGATGCTCCCAGGGCCTGGCTGCAGCAAGGTGCTGCTCCCAGCACTGCTGTCCCACAGCCCAGAGGCTCCAGCTCACAGGATTTTGGGGAGGAAGAGCTGCTCAACATCACCAGCACTGGAGCAGCCTTGGCTGGCAGAGCTGAGCACTCCCAGCCCGCTCTGCCTCCTCCCAGGGCTTTGTAGGGAAGGCCTGGAGCAACAGACACCGATGATTTTACCTTGGTTAGGTGGCACCTGAAGCTTCCCCAGGTTCACACGGGGAGTTGGCAAAGCCCTCCAAGCACCTGAATGACTTTTGTCAATCTGTCCCCAAACCTCAGCCTCCGCTGTAGGCAAATGCTGCAATTTCCCAAGGAACCTTTTCATCCATTTTTTATGCGGCTCACTTTCTTCAAAGGCAGATTGGGGCTGGATGTGAGAAGGGAAACCAATATTTCACTTTCCTTCTGCTGCATTTTAATCCTGAAGTTTGGCACTTGGCTGAGCACTGCCCCAGTTTGCCAGGGAAGACATCAGGAGCCAGTGGGTAATGGAGCTCAGAGCCATCAGTGCAGAAGAGGGCAGAATCTGGTTAATTATTTTTAAGGCTATTCTTTTCTAGTTTCAATTTTTTTCTGCTTTATTTTCAAAAACCAAGCTCGCTGCTCCAGCCTTCCCATCCATCCAGAGCTGTCCCATTCAGACAGGGCAGGTGGTTAATTAAGAGTGATTTTGTTTTATCAAATCATACTCTTCAGGGACAAAGGAATGAAGTGAGCACTGAAACGTTTCGAATGGCGATCCCGAACATTTACATAATTCAGCTCCACTCCCCTGGGACCTCGGCAGGGCTGGCAGATGACGGGGCTCCACCAGGGGACAGTCTGGGAGGGAGCAGGGATGATGCTGGGAGGGGGTTTTATCTCCCTGGCTCTGGTTCCCTATAAATGAATGCCCAGAGCTTGCCTTGGTGGCACTGTCCCCTATCAGAGAGTGAAGAGCACAGCACCCACACAGGGTTAATGCTGGCCCTGGGGCTGCTGCTCTGCTGCTCCGGGGTCTCACAGCATCCCCCAGGCCTGCAGTGCCTCTGGAACCTGCTGCACATCCCAGCAAACCCCCCAGAGCCCCCTGGCTGGGGCAGTCCAGGGATATTGGTGCCAGCTGAGGGTCTGGCCCTGAGGAAGCAGCCCTTGGATGGTTCGTGCTCTGCTGGTGCTGCTGGCAGGGAGGGGTGGCTGTGAGGCAAAAGGGGGGAAAAAACCTCACAGAGTTCTCCCCAGAACGTGCAGCCCTGGTGCAGGTGTCCCCTTGGAGAGCTGGGTCTGCCACTGGGGCTGTGTTTAATCACGGGGAAACCTCACCAGCAGGAGCTGCCTGCCAAGGGCACACAGGAGCTGGGTACAGCCTGCTCCATCTGCAGTGTTTCCCCCAGTATCACTCATTCATTTCACCCAGACGCTCAGCTGTGGGCAGTGGCAGTCTGGGAGCAGATCTTGGAGCAGATCAGCTGTTGCAACATCACAAGAAATTCTTTGTTTCTGGCTCGTGCAGCAGTTCGGGTTCATGTCCAACCTCTTCTGCTCAGAACCCTCAGTTTAAACCCTCTCCTGTTAATCCAGGGAGAATCCAGTCCTGACACGGAGATGAGTCTGCACAGTCTGTGTTGTTAAAAATTAATTTTACCTGATGGCTCCTCAAAGCCAAGGCAAACACAGCCAGGGTTTGGGCAGGGCCCTCCTCCCATCCCCACCTTCCTCCGTTCTCCCACTCCTTTTCTCCTCTTCATCGCTCCTCCTTTCTGATCATTTATTTTAAACTGCTTTAGTTTTAATTAAACCCATAAACAGGTACAAACAAACATGAAGAAAGGAAAGATTAAAGTCTCTTATCTACTAATTATAGTCCAGATGAGATGTTTCAGATAAATGATCAGAGCACGGTGTATTTATGGAGCTCATCAGCCTGTAATTAATTCAGCACCGGGGTTACACCCGTGTGGGTTCTCAGGCTGGGCTTTTCTTTGTGGCACCAATTTGTTACCTCCTCCTGCCCTCACCGAGAGCCTCACTGACTCCAGCTCGGGGCAAAATAAATCTTACTTGACCCAAAGGCTGTTTTCACCTTTGGGGAGAGTTTATTCCTCCTGCTCTCTGCTCAGCATCACCACAGGCCTGGAGCAGGGGCTGGGAATGCACATCCTTGCTGCTCACTGCAGCCTCCACCCCTGACGTGTGACTTATGATGGGCCCTGAGCTTCTTCTCCATCCCCATCCTCAGCTTGTTCTGGTGTAAAACGAACTCTAATTAATAAATGTCCGTGTGTCAGCTTGAGCTCCTCAGACGGGAGCCACTAAAGATCTACAAGGTGTCATTAATTCAGAATTAGTTCCACAGACATCATTTCTTTAACTTTGTAACTGTCTATCCCTTCCCCGATCCATCTCTACGCAATTTTACACCGTGATCATTTACCAAAATATCCCAGGGGCTGTTATATTTTAAGCCCTTTCCATTTTTCTTTGTGGTGGCTCTGATTGAGGCTGTGGATTCTCAGCCAAGACAGATTTGCCAGGCAGGGAAGGGAGCTGCTGCCAGGGAAGAGGTGTCCTTAACCCTGCCAGGGCCACAGCGTGGGGCCAGCTCACAGAAATTGTGGTTTTTATCAGAATCTTGATCTATAATTCATCTTAAATTGCTGTCAGTGGCCTCCAAGCGCAGCACATCTGTGTTTAACTGGGACTGGAGATGGGCTCAGGGTCAAGGTGAGGGAAGAACAGAACCCCCCCAGAACTGAGGGGGCCACCAGAGAACCCAGGGAGTGTTGGCACGAGCTGGGCCTGGATGCCCCAAGGAGTTCTGCTCACACCTCGTGGTCCATTTGATCCCCCGGTTCTCCACTCTTAACTCTTTTTTTTTAAGGAAACAGGTTATTCCCACACCAAAAATTACCCATGTAAGGAAAACATCGACCTTTATTGTCCGTTTCTCATTATTCCTGTGCTGAAAAGCAGAGAAGAACCCCGCAGTGAAAGGCTGGGTTTGGGATGAGGCACTTGGGACCGGGGTTTGGGACCTGGAGAACTGCTTGTGGTCAGGGTTCTCCTGTCGCTGCAATTACACAAAACCACCTTAAGCCATTCAGGAAATGTGAGCCCATAAATTTTAAGGGTTGAAACACAACTGAAGGACACTCAGCGTGCACAGAAATACCCGGGGAGGTTTTGTTTTCAAAGTTAATGTGTCCACAGGGGGGTTTTTCTCAGCCCCATTTGCACTGGGGGTTGTGCTTTGCTTGCACAAACACCTTCAGGAGACCCAGGGGCTCTGTTCAGGTCAGGAATTTGAAACTTTTCCTTCAGTCAGGAGGAAAAGCCAGGAGCTGAGTCCTATTCCAGCGTAAGGACACAGCTGTGGTGCCTCCAGAGTCACAGAACTGTGGCTCAGATCAGGTGGAACCTCCCTGATCCTCCTGGGGCTGGTCCCAGGCTGGAGCCACGGGGTCAGGGGCACTTTTGGGATCCAGGAGATTTGTCTGCTTCAGAACCAGATAAACACTGAACAAACAGCTCAGGGGTCGTCCCAGGAGGTGGGAATTCTGTTACGACCGAGCTTATAAAAACAGACCTACTAACAATGGGGAAAATGGTGGATTTTTCCCATTTCAGCCTCCCAGTGCTGGCCCTGGATGGTTTCCCAGCCCTCTGACCAGCACAGTGTGGCCACTTCCCACACAAACCCCAAAACTGCAGACACACAAAAGCAGCCAATCCACCCAAAGAAACAATTAAACCCCGAGGTTATTAGTCTGCATTAACACCGCTAAGTCTCAGAAAAGAGGGAGAAATTGCTGTGCATTAATTTCTCTGCGTGTCCTCCTGCTCCGAGCAGGGTTTAATAAGAGCCACGCTCACTGGAATTGTTTGCTGATCACACTCATCAGACTGAAACTGCAGATTCCTGGCAGAAGGAATTGATAACCCTTTCAGCACGCCCTGACCTTGGAAGGTGCCCAGATGTGGGCAGGGAGAGAGAGAGCCAGGTGCCAGTGCCCTGGACAAATCCCTCTTCAGAGGGACAGGAACAGGAGCCAAGGTGCTCATGAATGGTTTTCCTCCACAAAAAATGGAGGAAAAAAAAATGGTTTTCCTCAAACAAAAAAAATTGTTTGTAAACCCAACCCAAACCCAGGTTTCTGTTGGTTTTGAGACCCTGCCTCTTTTCTTGACCAAGACTTCGGAGGCAGCAGAGCATTTTCAGCCTCTTTATTATACACAAAACAATTCTGGGAAACAGGTAAAAAAAAAAAAAATCTTTGCTTTTAAACTTTAGTTCTTTCTTAAATACTGCCAGTATTGGGAAAAAAAATACAAGAGAATGGCTGCAGATTTAAAAAGGGAAAAAAACAGTTGTGTACAGAGCTGGGAGCAGCCCCTGGCTGCAGTGACAGCACCAGCACTGTATCACCCCATCACACGGGGCTGCAATTGCTTGTCCCCATTGGCTTTCCCCCCCCTCTTAATCCCTTTCTGCAGCTTTACTGAGTTCTTTACTTTCCTTTTATTATTTCCGGGGGCTTAAGTCAAGTTTTCAGTCAGGCTTCAAAGGGTCTGATCCATTTGGTGCCTGTAATTCCCGGACAGCAACAACTGCCAGAATAATGTTCTTGGGGCTCTGGAGGAGCCACTGGAGGGGGAATGAGACACTCACGACTGCAGCTGATCCCAATCAGCTTCCTGAGGGCTGCAAGGAGGAAATATTAATCCCCAGATGGTTTGTGCATGCTGAGGCTCTGCAGCAAATTGGGATATTCACACCTAAATCTCGGAGAATGAGCTCACCTCGGGCCTGGTGGGGTCACACAGAGCATTTTATGGGGTTCCAGCCACAGAATTTGTGCTGAGGGAGAACCTGTTCATGGCTCAGGAGGAGTCTGGCTGCTGGGCTGCTCCAGGTGCTGAGAGATTTAAATTCTCTGGAAGAATTTCCCCATGGAAAGGGTGCTCAGGCCTTGGAACTGCCCAGGGAGGTTTGGAGTGCCCATCCCTGGAGGTGTCCAAGGAAGGATGGACGTGGCACTCAGAGCTCTGGGCTGGGGACAAGGTGGGCATCGGGCACAGGGTGGACTCTGATCTCAGAGGGCTTTTCCAGCCTCAGGGATCCTGGGATCCTGTGAAATAATCCAGGTTTGAACCACTGAAGGCTCTCCCTTCACCCACTGTGCACCAAGTGCTGGTGGCTGCTGCTTCTGGTGCTGCTGGAGAGCCCAGGACTGAGCTGAGCTGGGACTGGGGCTGGGACTGGGACTGGGACTGGGACTGGGATTGGAACTGGGGCTGGGACTGGGGCTGGGACTAGGACTGGGACTGGGGCTGGG
>VZRV01004806.1:653811-692562 GCA_013398115.1 Falcunculus frontatus | reverse complement strand
CTGGGACTGGGGCTGGGACTGGGGCTGGGACTGGGATTGGAACTGGGACTGGAACTGGGACTGGGACTGGGACTGGGACTGGGACTGGGACTGGGACTGGGGCTGGGACTGGGATTGGAACTGGGAATGGGACTGGGACTGGGACCGGGACTGGGACTGGGACCAGGACTTGGGCTGGGACTAGGACTGGGGCCGGGACCGGGACTGGGACCGGGACTGGGACTGGGACTGGGAAATGCTGCCCAGGAACACCCCACAAGGATCAGGGGGCTCAGCACCACCTGGAGCCCACAGCGAGCGGGACCAAGGGGCCCAGGAGCCATAATCCAGTGTCACATCACAGAGAGACCCCGTGGTGCTGGAGAACGGGGTCAGGACACCAAGAGCTGCTCTGATCAGCGTTCCTGGGGGAACCCCAGTGCCTGGGGCTGCTGCAGACCCTCACCTCATCCCTCAGCCCATGGGGCCCACCTGACTCCAGACAAAGCAGGGGCGAGGTGTTTCCCTCAGAGCAGAGGGTTCCTTTGTCACAGACGGCCCCTGACCCCGCGGTGCTGCTCCCCTGTGCCCACCCCTGTCCCCAAACCCTTCCCCACGGCATCCCCAGCCCATGCCATGATGGGGCAGAGTTGCCAGTCGCGGGCAGAGCGCGGGAGCATCCCCAACCTGCGGCAGGCAGCCGGGCAGAGCTCCAGAGCTTCCTCCCCAGCACATGAATTATTACCCAAACATTCCCGCTGTCAGCACATTCCTCTCCACACAACTTCCTATTATTATTATTATTTTTTTGGCGGACAACCCTGAAATTTTAAACAGCTCGATCTTGCTCCAGCAATGCAAGTGCCTCCAGCCTCGGGGGGTGAACTTCCCATAAAAACCAGCAATAATCCTTCCACCGAGAACAGACACCGGCCCCCAAACAAGCCTTTTGTGTCTGCCTTTGTTTGGTTTGGGTTCGGTGTCTTCAGCAGATCTGACTTGGGCCCTAATTGGCAGTAAGAGCCTTTTACTTGTCTCGAACAGGAAAAAAGACTTAAGGCGTCCTTAAGCTTCACAATGGAGGAGGGAGCAGCTCCTAAATCAGGGCAGGCAGGGAGGGTCAGCTCAGCTCGGTAAAACCCAGGGTACCTCTTGCTTTGAGCCCGTTTGTGCCGCTGGGATCCGTTCAGAGAACACCAAGAAATGCCAGGAGTAGCGTGAGCCCCCCCAAAAACAGGGTGGGAAATGAGATACTCAGGCTTTGCTGCTCCTGTCCATGAAAAAACCGATGGTTGGGGAGGAAAGTGGGCGAGGAAACACTGCAAGAGCCCAGAGCAGCACAGGGAGCCCTGCCCCAGGCAGGGTTTGGGCAGATGGAAACACCTTCAGCACCCCTGAATATTAAATTCAGCATTTCATGGAACCATGGAATGGTTTGGGTGGGAAGGGACCTTAGAAATCATCTCATCCCGTGGGCAGGGGGTGATCCTCAGACCTTCCACCATCCCAGGCTGCTCCAAGCCCTGTCCAGCCTGGCCTGGGACACTTCCAGGGATGGGGAGGATCATTCCTTACTTGCCATGTCTTGTTTAGTGGGAAGGAAGAATGAACAGAGTTGTATTTCACAGTGATGAAGGTCGAGATCTTGCCACCAGCCCATGAATCAAAGCTTTCACTGGGTTCAACGAGCACATTACCTTGATAACTCCTCTGGTTATAAAACCCAGATATAGATATTTCTTCCAGGTCCTGAGCAGCACATGTGCTCTTTCATAATTAATAGATTGCACAGTTTATAATCAATCATGGTTGAATTTACAATGCAAACTTTTAGCATCACAAAAAACCCATGCCTGATTATCCAAAAATATTTATTCAAGATTAAAAAACATGTAGCATATGAATATTTTAGTAAATATTAAATATTTATTTCTCCTTTCCAAAGCTTTCATAACTGGGCTTTTAATTAATCTGTCATTAAAAATTTATAGAGCCAGGTAGACTTTTAAATATAATTATTAAATTATATCTTTAAGCTGCAGGTATTCACTTCTTCCTTGTGCCAGCACGGAGCAGGATGAGCTCCAGCAGGAACAGATCCTGCTGCAGGGCAGGGATGGATGGAAACGTGCTCCCAGCAGTTTGTGGATTGCAGGGACACACGGGATTAATCAGTGTTTGCATTTCCCTCCAGCGTGGAGCCCTGGCTGGGAGCAGTGGGATGTTCACTGGGACGGGCACGTGGGGCTGCAATCCAACACAGGGACACATCCCACCCCCTTTCCATCCAGGGATTGATTCAGGGTCTCCTTCCCCGCTCTGGAACCTCTCCCACCCCCAGAGGATGGAGCTCAGGGACAGACCCAGACCCTGCTGTGCTCTGGGGGTGATGCCTGGGGCTCCCAGAGCGTTCTCTGGGGGCTCCCACAGCAATCCCCTCCTCCTCAGAGCCCCAGATGTGTCCATACCCTCCCTGGGATGGAGCCCCAGGGCCCTCCCTGAGCCCTGCTGGGGGCTGGGGTCTCTCAGCTGCTCTCAGCCCCCTCCAAACACCCCCAGAGCTCCCCTGGACGTGGCCAGCACTGATTCTGTGATAGCCCTAAGGCCCCCTCTTGCTGCTGTTCATTTCTCTGTCACACACTCGATGTACATGATCCATCTTTGTCCCACTGTCCCCTCTCCAGTGACATCACAGCAGCCTTTATTTGTTACCCTGGGCTCCTCAAGCACTAACGTTGAAGCTCTTATCTTTGGGGTTGGTTTGTTATTAACACCACTCTTTATTTATTCCATCAGGCTCTGCCCACAGCTCCTGTCCAGACGCCACAGGGAAGGGTTTGATTTCCTCTTTGGCAAGGAGGGCTCTGCCAGAGCAGATCCTTCCCTGCCTGCTCAGAGGGAGCGGCCAAAAGCCCCAAAATTCCATGTACAAGCTACAGCAACACCACTTTTGTCCCTGTGAGGCCTCTTTCCTTGGGCACAAGGCAGGGGAGGGGCAGTGCCCAGCCCTGCCTGTCCCTGGGGTGGGTTTGGGGCACACTGAGCTGTGTGAGGGGACAAGGACAACGTGAGGAGAGTGAGGCTCACTCACATCACAGGAGGAACGGGTTCTTAACCTCATTTATTGTATTAACCCCACTTATTTTGTTGCCCCCTCAGAGTCTGCTCCACCACTGCCTGCACAGAGCCCCCAGAGCAGGGATGGACTCAAAGGGCTCTGAACACCACCACATCTTCCCCTGCCCTTCCACAGCTCCTCAGCTCTGGGCACATTCCCGTGCCACCAACAAACTGCTGCTTCCAGCCCCTTCCCAGGGAGGATGGCAGAGTGAGCTTTGCATGGGCAAAGTACTCGGAGAGAATATTAAACTAAATAATAGCAATTAATTAGGCTTGTGTAAAGCTATTAACCTTCAAATCCCTGTAGAAATAATAAGTAATGCTCAAACCCTCTGGGATGCACGTGATATTCCCCCATTCCGGGGAAGAGGCAGCCGAGCTCCAGAGCAGGGGAATGATTCCTGCCCAGGGCAGGGCTGAGGCAGGCTGGGGGAGCCTGGGGTCCCTCCCAGTCCCACGGACCCTGCTGCTGCTCTGGAGGAGGAGGAGGGATGCCAGCGATACCCACGGGCACGAGAACCCCATTTCCAGCTGCTCACTGCAAACCCTGTTTGGAGAGAACCTCAGGGAAGGGATTTTCTGGAACAGGTGATCCCCGTTGTCCCTCTCTTCTGCAATCCCCTGAAATCACGAGCAGCTGCTCCCTCTGCCCTGCTCCTCCCCAGGAGAGCACCCGAGGGAAAAAGAGATCTTGATCTCCTCCTCAGCACTCTTCCAAGTGCCCTCCTCAACTTCTCCGGGAGAAAAAAGATCATAAAAGAACAGCTGAGCATCAGCTTCAGCGCCAGAGTCTCTCCAGGGTGCCACAGCCCCAATAAACCTTATGGGGTTTTTGCATCTCTGCCCTTCAGCCTTCTCTGGGGCACACGGGGAGCCTTCTCCAGGCTTTCATTGTCCTGTGGGGTAATTATTGCCAGCACCACATCATTCCCACCCATTTATTGCCACCACCACATCATTCCCACCCATGGTCACAGCACTGGGAGGCTTTGCCTGCACCACCCCCCTGGCCCAGCACAGGTTCCCTGGGCTTGGGGCACCTTCTCCTCCCTTTCTCCCCTTTTGTTCAGCCTGGTCCAGGGCACAGGCCCTGTCACACCTCAGTTCGGGTAACAGCTGCCTGTAAACACCCACAAAAACACCTCAATTCTCTGCTTCCAATTTGGTCTCCAGCCTCCCTTGCTGCCATGTGTGCAAACGGCTTCAAAAGTGAGATTGCCCCAATCCCAAACCCATTAATTTTAACATGGGCTCCCAGGGCCATTGTGTTCCAGCCTCGTCCTGTAATTCCTATGGATTAGAGGCAGATTACAAGGATATTTTGCCATTGTGGCCCATCCTCAGCTACCACACAAGGAAACTTCATTCTGTGGCTGGGTTCCCCACGCACAATTAAATTAAGTGGGGAATTAATTAAATAACAACTCTCCCCCAAAGATTTTGGCTTCCTGGGCTGGGATCATCCCTCAGTGACTCTGAGGAATCCTGGGCTGGGATCATCCCTCAGTGACTCTGAGGAACCCTGGGCTGGGATCATCCCTCAGTGACTCTGAGGAGTCCTGGGCTGGGATTGTCCCTCAGTGACTTTGAGGAATCCTGGGCTGGGATTGTCCCTCAGTGACTTTGAGGAACCCTGGGCTGGGATTGTCCCTCAGTGACTCTGAGGAACCCTGGGCTGGGATTGTCCCTCAGTGACTCTGAGGAACCCTGGGCTGGGATTGTCCCTCAGTGACTCTGAGGAACCCTGGGCTGGGATTGTTCACCAGGAAACCCCAGCTCTCTCCCAGGATGGGCAGGAGCAGCTCCGTGCTGGGGCACCCATTGCTGGTTGTGGGGGCTCAGCTCCCACCAGAACAAAAGTTCTGCCTCCAAAAGTCCCTGTGAAGCCACAAACCCTGGAATTCCCTGGTGTGGAGGCTGCCAGAGGAAAGGAGAGCTCAGCACGCAGCTCAGGGCAGGGTGACAAGGGGAAGGCTCAGCCCTGGCTCTTCAGGGGTGCAAGATATCCTGCTGTGTGTAATGGAAGTGCTCTCCTCAACAATCTGCCTTTAATGGGGTTACTATTGCAGAGGGAAAGCATTTTATATGGAACCAGGTTTACATTATCCTGCTATTCGGAGATCTAGCTTGCAATGCTGTTCAAATCCTTTAATCCATAAATAGGATTCCAGCCAGAGCTGGGCTGCCTTCCAAAACTGTAATCTCCAGTATATGAATTATTACAAAAAGATTAGGGTGTTTCAAGTAATAACATTTCAAATAAATCAGCTTTCATGAAGGAACAACAAACTAATATCGGAAATAACAATATAAAGACATTTATAGAGCCACTTGCTGGAATAACTTCTCTAACCAGGGGGATTCTTTGCTCATTTACATACTTTTAATTTTTTTTTTTTTAATTTGAGGAGCAGACCTTTGCCTTTGTCCCCTCCCTCCTGGGCACAGCAGTGAAGGTGCTGCTGGCTCAGAGGATCCCTTGGAGGCACAGCTCTGCTCTTTGGGGACACAGGGATGTGCTGCTGCTGCTGCTGCTGCTCTCTCCCAGCCCTCAGCTGTCCCTAATGGTCAGATAATCCTGCAGGCCACAAACGCTCCCCCAACTCCACTTTAATCACCATGAGCCACGAGTTTAATTACAATTCCTGGTGCATTTGCAGAAGCCCCTCCCTTCCACGCCCCCCAAGTGCTTAATTCTGCCCCCTTCATTATTTCCTGCTTCTTTTGGCCGTGGTTCCATGATAAATTCATTCTGCTTTGCACAGCCTCTGCACATCCTATGTGGCTTTTTAAAGAAAACTTATTCCAAAACCTGTGCATCCTAAAAATAAACCCAGCCTGGGGCCAATTAAGAGCCCCTGGTTTGAATTCAGGCCTCATAACACCATTAAAAAGGGGAAAAAAGCTCCTGCCTGGGGTTGCTGCCTGCTGGGCTCTGCCCTGGCACCACCAAACCCCAAGAGCAGCCACAGAAAGTCCTCGGGGCACCCCTCTGCCATCAATTGCTCTGGTCCTTGTAAAGGAACCACCCGAGACTTCCAAAATCCAATCACACCCAAAGCCCCCGAAATTAGGTCTTTAATAAAAGATACTCTGGGTATTATCAGAAACAGCTCTCTTGGATATTTTATATAGATTAAAAAAAAAGTTTGATGGCCTCCATGATTTTTTGGTGAGCTTCTTCAGCCACTCAGCTGTGATTTACACAGGACATTTTGCCCTTTATGGGATAAATTACACCAGGACACCCAGGAGAGTGGAGAGCAAGTGAATCAGACTTCCAAAGGTCTCCTGACAAGGAAAATTAGAGACAAAATGAATTTATTTTTTCATGCAGTGGATGCAGGGCAAACCTGAACCCACACAGGTGATTTCCAGCCCCAAAACCCTCCTGGTGCTGAACTCCTCCCTCCCCAAGGGGCAACCCCACCATTAAAATCACAACCTCTGCCAGCACCTCAGTCACTCCAGGCTGAAATATTCTCAGTTGAAGGCAGAAAACCAAACAAATCCCACCCTGCCTGCTCTCCTTTTTATTTCCTGATGGCCAGGACCCCAAAGAAGCCATAATCACAGCAAACACAGCTCTTTTTGCCAGCCTATAATTTTTTTTTTTCTGCGCTGCACGAAGGTGGAGGGCAGCACCTTGGGTAGGGACTGTCAGCACACACAGACAACGTTATTTCTCCCCTGGAATTCATCTTCCAGGCATTTCAAATCGAGCTGAAACTTTGACACGCAGCCTGTCAATTCGGGGAAGAATTATTATTATTCTGAGAAAATTAAACAAATCTCTGGCACCCCCTGAGCAGGGAGCTCCCAGCTGCTCCCTGCCCTGCTCCTGAGCACCTTCCACATCAAACACAGCCCAAAACACGGCCCCAGGAGCATTTCCCAGGGACCTGGGCGAGCCAAGATCAGGAGCTCAGTGAAAAAAATCCAAAATAACTCCACCAAACCCCAGAAATAAGGAACCAGAAGTGTTGTGGGCGCGAGGGCTCCAGCAGAGCAGCACAAGCCCAGTTCACACCTTTAACTGGAACCAGCCACCTCAATCCTATCTGCTCCTGACCCAGCAGCAGGCAGAGCCCTTCCCTCAGCTGAGCCACCTCCCAGGTTCTCCAAAAAGCCCAAATGTTTCGTTTAATCAACTCCAGGTCACACACAGCAATGATTTCCTGCACTTCTTTATCTCCTGCTCTGAACCCTGTGCCTCACACCATAAATCTCGGAGCTTTTTCTACACTATTATTTCTCACACCTTTTTTTTTCGGCTGGAGATGAGCTGCTCCAAGCTGCTCCTGGATGAGCCCCCAGGGGATCTCTGGTTATTTTTTCAGAGGCGTCCTCTCACCACAAAACCCACTCAGCCCCTGAGCAAGGGAAGCTCCCTGCCTCACCTGACCACTGAAGCAGGGTCAGTGCCACCCCTGGGCACCTGTGGGAGCTCCTGGGGGGATCTGGATGTTCCTCAGCCCTGCTGAGGACACCCCTGGGATAATTCTCACCCCCTGTTAACAATTCTCATTAACTCTCTTTGAGTGGGGGTTGGAAGGAGATGATCTTTGAGGTCCTTCCAACCCGTTCTGTGATTTATCAGCTCTTTCTCACCGAGCTGAGGGCGCTCCCTCCTCTGGGGGCTGTGAATTCCATGGCAGCGGGATCTGATATTTCATGGGTATTTCATATTTCACCCTGCCATCCCCACCTGGGCACAAAACTGCCAGGGCCCTCCATGAACGAGAATAAAGTTGTTTCCCTGGATCTGCCAGCGTTTTTAATGCCCATCATTAGGTCCTGATTGAGGCAGATTAAATAAAAGCCACCTTGCTCAGCTTTCCCCTCACTCCTCCTATTTCCACCCGCCTTGGGCTGCTCCAGGAGTCAATGAGGCTTTTATGCATATTTTACACCGGGATGTGGCATTCAGATGAAATAATAACAACATCTGACGAAGTTTATTGTATTAAATAGAAGGTTGAGAAGCCTTTTAACCTGCCCTGCGTGCAGAGCTGGCTGCACAGTAACAACAGAAAATAGCACAGATCGCTGTGAAATAATTTGCTATTCATTTAGCTGTCAGGTGTGCTTTGGAACAGAAGTTCGAGCACAATTCAGCTTTAATAAATAGATGCTTAAAATACACGTTGTGCTCTGTAACCATCTCCTTGCATTAAACTTAAAACCTCAATCAATAACCCGAAAAACCTCAGCCCCACAGCAGCTCGTTTTGCTATTATTGAACGTTCTTGTCCCAAAGCCTGGCCACGAGCAGTGCCATAATTCTGTGCTGTGAACTCTGCCTTGCTGGGGCCCGTCAGCGTTTCAGACAGGCTGTAATTAACACAACGGAGCCATGTGCATTGTGGAGCTCAGGCTCTGATCCAAAAACCCCACGGTGCTGGTGCTCAGTGAGGGCAGAATGGCACAAAGTCTCTGTGCCCCAAGGGGGGCCCTGCTCTGCCCCAGCCCCAGCAGAGGAGAGGAGCTGGGGGTGAGGACACGGCTGAGGTTGGAGCTGCAGGGTGATGAAGGGCCAGGCTACAGCCTAAAAACCCCCTGGAACTGCTGCCAGAGCGGGATCAAACCTCGGCCAGGGATCAGTGCCCAGCTCTCAGCCCGAGGTGGGCAAGGAGGAGTTGTTAGGAAACTTTCGGACGTGCGGGAAAATGAGGGGGTTTTGAAGCATTTTCTTTCCAAAGGCCAAGGCTTTGGTTTGAGGCGAGTGCTGGAAGCTGGGAAGGGCTGGAGGAGACCCAGGCTCTGCTTGGGACCCCTCAGTCCCTCATCAAAGTCGGGCTCTGGAGGCTCCTCCACCCCGAGTTAAACCATCCACGTGCTCCCCACCCCAGCAGTTTTCAGCTCCTGGGTGGTTTTGGAACCTCTTTCAGTTTCCCACTGCTGGGATTAAGCTCCTGGTCGCTTTGGAGTCTGTTTTCCTCCTCTCCCTCCCTGGTCTGACCTCTCACTAAACGCTGGTGTCTCAGCTCTGCACCCTGGGGTTGATGTGGCCGTACCTGCCCCAGGCACCAAGGTGACACCAGCTGTGCCCTGAGCACTGCCCAGCTCCTTCAGACAGGATCTCACTGACATCTGAAGTTCCTTTTGCCACTTTCATGCATTTTCTCAGTAACTTTTTTCATTAGTTAGTCTTTTTTAACAGAGCCCCTTTGCTTTGATCCTCACAATTTTCCCTCCCAGTGCCTCTGATAATTTTTTTAAGCCATCACGGTAACTTTGAAACCTTCCCCACGTCCGGGCTCCGCAGCCTGGCTGAGATTCCTCCCGAACCTTTAAGAATTGTAAATGTGACCTTGCTAAGGAAATGCAGAAAGTGTCATCTCTTCTAACATATAAGACAGGCAAAGACTGTAATTTATAAGGCTGAGTACAAAGGGCTGTTTTTCTTTGAGCTAATTAACTGGAAGAAGAGGATAACTAATTAACTGCAGAGACACCCAAGGAAATATGAGGTTGCGGCAGAGCCCTGTGACTGTGGATGCTCCTTTTCATCTCGTGGATGGATTGCTGGGCCTGAGCTGTGCCAGGGGCAGGTGCACGGCCCTTCCCTCTCCTCTGTGTCCCTGGAAACTGCTGGCCTGGAAGTTTGGGATCCCAAATCCCACGGGCTGCAGTGGGGAACACGCTGGGATGGAGCCAGAGTTGCACTTCCCGAGATCAGGCTGGAGTTACCAATTCCCAGTCACACACCCCAATAATTCCAGTGGTTCTTTGAACCCTTCCAAACCCAGGCTGCTGCTGCTGAGGGTTTCAGCCCAGCTTCTGGCCTGGCACCAGGCTGCAGATTCCCAAGGCATCATCTCCAGTGACAACTCAGATTTTTGGAGGTGCAGCCAGGGAAACTGAGGAATCTCAAGTGGTCACTGCCTTCCCTGCCTCCCTCCCCTGGAAACCCATTAAAAGGCACTTTTAGGGGAATAGGCTTCAAAAATAAGGAACCAGTGTGCATGCACTTGATAAGGCCCACAGAATTAATCACAATAAATGACACTGTTTAATGGAGAAAATGGTGCCTGCCGTGGCTGTTACCTGGGAAAGAAGTGATTCAATTAAAAGTTACCAAGACATTTAGGAATTTTCCAGGCAGATAGAGTTTCTTGCTGGATTCTTCAATCTGGCCCGAGCTGATAAAAGGGCAGCAGGAAAATCTGTGCAGGGAAAACCCCTTGTCCTGATGGGAGAACGATTCTCTGGGCTGCTGACAGCAGGAATTTGCTGGGTGTTTCACAGTGTGGGGCAGGAGCAGCCCAATTTAACCCTTTAACGCTGTTTTGGGGGGATTCTGAGTGACTCTGAGTGGGACTGCCTGGCCTCCAGCCACTGCTTTTCCTAGGAAAAATTCCCCATCTCACCAAACCCTCTGAGTCTCAGTTTCCTTTCAGTGCCTTCAGTTAAATCCCCTCTCCCTCAGTGGGATGTGCCCGTGTGGCACCTCCCAGAGGGTCACACCTGGAATTCCAGGCTGGGCCCAGCCCCAGTGGGAATTTCTCCCGTGTAGGATATCCCAAATGCCTCTCCCAATGATGTTGTGGTGCCCAGCACAAGCCCTGGGTGTCAGGGGCCATAAAAGTAAGAGAAAACAACGTGCAGCACAAGCACAGCTCCTTATACCCTGCTGCAGTTATCATTCCCTGTACCACGGGCGAGGAGTCCCATAAATTACAGGGATCTTGAGCTGCTCCTGAGAGTGCTCGGGACCTTCTCCCAGCCCCAAACTGTCAGGCAGCAGCAGGCTGGGATTTAATGGCTGCAGACACATCCTGAGATGCCTGGGAGCAAAGCTGAGGCAGGAGGGTTCTTGTTTAGAGGCTGCTCTGTAGCCCCTCTGAGGATGCAGCTCCATGGATATCACAATGAGGAGGGCGTTTAATTTCATTAAATTCCACAAATGGCATAATTCCATCTGCTGCTGGAGGGTTCTTCCATGGAGTCCCAGCCCAGGCTGTCCCTGGGGCAGGAGGGACCCCAAACACACCCCAAGTCTGGGGGTTTGGTGATGTCTTTGTGAGGGAAAATCTCTGGGAAGGGACTCGACACATAAACCTGGACCGAGAGGGGATTTTCCCGTTTTCTGGATGAAGGAAAAGCAGCCCAGGGTCTCCCTGAGGAGGAGAGGGAGATGTTCCTGCCCTCTTCCAGCTCCAGGGTCCTGTCCAGGCTCTGATCTCTGAGCTGCTCTCCCGGAGCCACAGCGACCTCATTTTCATCTGCTCTGACATTTTCCTTTCCTTTGGTTTCCAGGGCCTGAAACAATTTGTCCAGGTGCTTTGCCTTCTCCTTTCTATTCCCACAGCAAAGTGAATCATAAAAATCCCTGAAATTAGAGCAGGGAAAAGACCTTTCAGGCCGTTCCAGTCTCCCCTCAGGGCAAGAGCCGCCAGGATTCCCAGAGTCTGTTTGCTGGAGCTTTAATCAGTTCAATTTTCATACTGTGGGTCACAGAGGATTAGACAAGAGGAAGGGCTGGGGAAGCAGCTCATCCTTTGTTTTTATCAGCAGAATCCTGTTCTGGGCTAAACCAGCGGGAAACCAGGAGTATTTTGCTGAATGCTGGATAATTCTGGGTTCCTGTGCCAGGGAGATCACACAGAGGTGTCCTGAATGTGAAATTCAGCCTGGCTTAGGCTGATGTTGTGGCTGCTGCTCCAAGGACTGATCATTACCTGCGTTTCCAGCAAGGGCTGATGTGACTGGCCCCCCCTGACAGCTGTCCCTGTCCCAGAAAAGTCATTAAATCACCCCAAGATGGGCTGCAGGTAACTTTGCAAAAGATAACTGGAGGATTTAAAACTTAATTCCCTCTGTCTGTCAAACCCAGGTGATATCTGTCACTGGTGAGCACGGGATCCAGCCCCTGGATGTGCTCCCTGCTGACATTCCTGCCAGGATTGGGTCAGAGTCCCACTGACCTGAGTGGGAGCAGGTTTGGGACACATCCCAACACACCCCCAGCAGCTCCAGGGCTTCTCAGAGCTGCCCAGGGTGCTCAGCCCTGGAGCCTTGTGAGTTATTTCAGAGCAGTTATCAAAACACTCTGTGTAAACCCAGCCCTACCTGTGTTAAATGTGTGGTACTTAAAGAAAATGTGATTTTGGAAATGTCCTGAACCGGGACAGCAAGATGGGCACAGCAGGGGAAAAGGTTTGTGAAGACCACGAGAATTCATCCCCTGATTGAACAAAGCTGTGCTGGGCTCCTGAACTCCAGGACTGGATATCTGGGAGTAGGAATTGTGTAGCTGCACAAGGCAGAGGAATTCCAGTTTCCAGCCCAGAATTGCTGGCAGAGGTGGGGGTGGCAGAGGGAGGAGCTGCCCTGTGCCCGCCCGGGGCTCGGAGCTGGGGGTGGCAGAGCACAGAGCAGCGCTGGGGATGGCTTTGACAGCATCCACACACACCCAGGGCTCGGGATGGGAAACAAGGATGGGAACAGCTGCATCCCACACGGATCCTCCTTCCAAAGGGGAATTCAGGAGATTTCAGCTCATTCGAGTAACATTAGCTCGGGGCAGGGTTAGATTGTTCTGCATTTTGACCTGGTTTTGTAATTATCGCTCCTTCAGAGGAAGATGTGTTGTTTAAATATCCTCTAATTTGCTTTCAGAGATCATAAACCCTCTTTATTATCTGCTGCCATGTATTACAGACAGATAATGACTGACTTTTGCCTTCCCACTCGGAAAAGTGCATTTAATTTGGTGAAATAATGGAGGCATTTGTTCATCTTTAATACAATTTGCTGTGCTTCATTCCCTTTTTACCTCATGGAGCAGCTTCCTCTGGAGGTCCTCTCCTGTGATTACTCCTGCTGCAGCTCCTGGGCACGGCTGAGGGCACTGCTGTGGGGGACATCCACCAAAAACCCCATCAAAAACCCCTGCAGGGTGTGCCAGGTTTGGGCTGGTCCCAGGTTTGGTCTGTTCCATCCAATCCACGCACAGCCCCAGCACTTTTCCCAAATTCCTGCCAATTGAGGCATTTTCAGGGCAGGACGAGGGTGGCTGGGCCAGCACTGAGCCCACCCTCAGAGCATGGGGCACAGCCAGGAGCTCTCTCCAGCCCCTCTGGGACTGAAGGGAAAACCCTTCCCCAGCCCAAACCCTCGGCTTTTCCACATTTCCTCCATCTGTGGGTTTGTCACACTCAGATATTCCCATAAAAAAGGGCTCCATTCCATCACTCCCAGCAGATCTCAGCTCTGGCTTTATGCAGGCACAGCACTTTTTTCCTGGATATTTGCAAAGCTTTTAAAAATATGAAATAGTTCCTGCTCGTGCTTTGGCGAATGTATCAATTATTTTTAATTTCTCCAAACTGCTACTGTAGCATACAAATAGAGCAGAAATGAGAGGGCTTTTTTTTTCCCTCAAGAGGAGGCTTTGAGCATCCCCAGACAAATCCAGAGGGGGAGGAGAACTGTAACAGTGCCTTGTTCCCTACATATTTCTGCTTTTAAGGCAGTTGCTGTTTGTATATTCTATTATCTGGCTAATTATTCATTCTCTCTCAGGCACTGAGGTTTGCACTGTGGGTTTTATTGTTGTTTGTATTGCAGGGTGTTTGTTTAAGAACTCTGCAGACACCCAGCAAGAGGCAGGTTTGTCATCTTCAGGGAATCCTGGAATGGTTTGGGTGGGAAGGGACCTTAAATCCCACCCAGTGCCACCCCTGCCATGGCAGGGACACCTTCCACTGTCCCAGGCTGCTCCAAGCCCTGTCCAACCTGGCCTTGGGCACATCCAGGGATCCAGGGGCAGACCCGAGGATTGCATTTCCCAAAACTGCCCAGAAATTTGGGGCGCTTTCCTTCATTTTGCTGTTTGTAATTGCTCTGAGGCCAGGAGCTGCTGGCAGATTAAATTTTACAGCCCGTGACACACCAAGGCCTTGATTCAAAAATTCCTTGCTCTCCGCTCCAATTATCCACATTCAGATGTTAGGGATAGGTGCCCTTTATTCCCAAGGAAAAGGATTTGCCAGCCCAGGGCAGAAATCAGGGATTGAACCCAGCCAGGAAGGGGAGAGGGAGCAGGAAAGGGGAGAATAATCAGGGAAATGCAGTCGGCATTCCAGGTCCCACCTCTGCTCCTGGAGGGGAAGCTCGGGAACAGCTCTAACCCACAAAGCAATTACTGCCGGAGGATAAAATATATTAATAATGAGGGGCTTTTGGTGCTGGCAGAGTTTTGCTCAGGAGGGAGCAGAGAGGTTTGAGCAAGGATCAGCCGTGCCAGAACCCCCCTGTGCTCAGGGGCTTCCCACACTGGCACCCACTGGAATTCTGCATGGAAAATTGACTCAGCAGAACGGAGCTTCCTACCCCAAATCAGCCAAAAAAGCACCCAGGCCCTACAGGAAGGGTTTTGCTGCATTCTCCTTGGGGATCCTGTCAGGTTTGTGCTTGAAACCCCACTCCAGCCCAAACTGGAGATGATTCCCAGCACGGCTCAGCTGGGTCCTTCCCAGTGGGAAAACACAGCACGGATGAAGCTTCTTTCTACATGACTTTTTTTTTTTTCTTAAAAGAAGAAATTATAATTATGCTGGGAGAACATTCATTTGCTTGTTAAGTGAAATTTGAAGGGGAAACTTTAATGATGGTAGGAAGAAAATCAGATCTTCTTGTTAAAGTACGTTCTGAGAGAACTCGTGCTGGACAGCACATTAAGCATCAAAGACTCATCAGTGATTCATAGAAGACTTTTTTGCTCGGTGACATGAATTATTTTCATGGGAAAAGATATGAAGACATCTTAGATGAAGAAGAGGACTGAAGACTTTTTTATTTCTGTGCTTGGGAAAGAAACGGTGTATAAATAAACCTTCAACTTAAAGGCCATTTGAAGAGCAACCTGCAAACTTATATTTATTTTTCGTTCTGTTAGCACAGAAAAATAAGTTCTAATCCCTCAAATTCAGCTTGGAATTGCAAATTGGTTGATGTGTTTGCAACTAAGCTGTGGGAAAATGGATATACAGTGCAGGTTGGTTTGTATTTTTCCTTAATAACTCCTTGCTTAGAGGATGGAGCACATTTATCCCAGGCTGGGTGGGATCTGCTCCCAGCTCCCAGTGCTGATCCTGCTGCCCTGGGGTGCTGTTAATCCCTCCTTGATTTATAGGTACTTATCACCCATTGATAAGAGTTCAGCTAAAATCAACAGTGCTGGAAGAATAATATCATTGTTGCTAACAATCCCCTTTCCGAGGCAGGATCTCGCACTATTAATTAGGCATGACATAAATAAATTAAGCCTCCCTTCACACCAGTTGACTCGAGGTTCTCACACAAAGAGGGACACTGAGGCAAGGAGAGTTAATCTGCTTCCATTTGCACACTCCTCATGCCGGGATAATTCCCTCCCAGCCCCGATGTGCTCCGGAAGGCGCGCGGCTGATTCTGCTAACCCGATTTGGGAGGGAAGGGCAAAACGCATTTCCACGGGAGATTCCACAGCCCAGAGCTGCTGAGGGTGCTGGGAGTCAAGCCTTGCCTTTTCCCGTCACCCACCAGCATTCCCAGGGGATTCTCCCTGCCTCCCAGTCCCCATTCCCAGTTCCCAGCTCGGCTCTCGGCGGTGCCGCTCTGGAGCTGCTCCGCTCGCGGATCTCCGAGGAGGATGGGAACAATTACTGTAATGCAAATAATAACTCTGGGATGCTAATGAAGGATACAATTAAAGGCAGCCGAGCATTTATCCCTGAGAACATCCTCATAAATCCCAGGACCCAGCTCAGAGGAGCAGGGGACCCTGCAGGCCGTGCCCCTGTGCCATGATGGAAGCTCAGGACGGTGGGAAGGGCTCCTCTGCCAAACCCACACCAAATATCCACTTTGAATTCATTTACTGCCATTCAGAGGAAGGTGCAGAGGGAACAGGAACAGCAAATAGCAGACACAAAGGTCTCTAAGGCCATCCCATATCAGAGGTGCCCTGTGCCAGGGGCTGTGGGTGCTGTGGCTGTGCCACCCTCAGTCCATCACCAGACGTCCCCGAGCCCTGTCCCCACCATCCATCACCCAGCGACAAATCCATCACTTCATTCCCTGGAATGTCCATCGTGCTGCTCTCTGGGGCCTGAGCCGAGGAGGTGTGAGCTCCTGAGCAGGCAGAACCCCCCGGATCTCTGCTCCCCTCCTCCTGCTTTAGGAAGCGCCAGGAATTCCTGGGAGGGCGATTTCTCCCTGCCAGCTCCTCTCCCCCTCGCCAGCCCCTGGCTCTCCTCCCACCCAGGAGTTATTAGATGACATAACACTCGCTTTGCTGAAATATATTATTCAAACTGAGTGGCTTAAAATTGAAATGCTCCCGTGGTCATGAACCCTGGCTGCAGTTAAAAATAAATCCCTTTATCCGCGCCGCATCCTCGGCTCCGCATTTTCCAACGAAAGTCCTTTAAAATACTCCAGACTCGGAGCCTGAACGAGATCAAATGTGACTTTTTAAAAATAGGATGCCTGCTCCTCTCCCTTTGCCTCCTTGGGCCGACAATGGGAGATAAATTTGCTCGGCAGGCCCCCTTTGTGGGCCGTGCTGCCGAGGCAATTTGCAGTTTGCTGTGGAAAAGGCATCTCACGCCACATTTATCACCCCCCGCCGCCGGCTACAACCCAGCCCCTCGCAGCCACCCAGCAGAGGTGCTGAGCGCCGCTCCCGCATTATTATTCCACATAATAATGGGTGTTCAGGGAAGCAGGAGACAAATATAGAGTCTATTCCAGAAAGGCTCAGCTGGGCAATGGAGGTGGAGAGCCGGGGGTGGGCTGGAGGGAGGGAAGGCGGAGGGCAGGGAGGGGAGTGGGGGGAAGAGGGATAAATGTGTTCATTGAACGAGGCCTTGCCGTGCTCCCACCTGAGCTCACAGTGCTGGATGTCCACCTGGAGCTGCCCACGAGGACACAGAAAGGCTCAGGGGTGGCACCAGGGATTGCTGGCACAGGTGTTCCCTGCCCTCCTCCCAGGGATGTCCCTCTGCCCAGTGCCCGTCTCTGCAGAGGTGACATCGCTTGGCCACGCGCCACCCCAGCGGCTCAAAACAGGGACTTGAGCCTGGAACAATGAAATAGAATAACAAAATAACAAAAATGCCCGGTCGCGCTGGAGGTCAAGGCACTGAGAAGTTAATTGCCAGCCCGTGGGCATGAGGGAAGTCACCGAGGAATCCGAAATTCTGTGGTTGAACCCTTGGAATTTGGCCTCCATCTCCCACACACTCATGGATCTATTTCCACTATCATAAACTAAAAGCTAATCCATCCTGTAGAGATAGCAGAAAAAGCTGTATAGCAGATTATAAACAGATTTAGATGATCAGAGGACAGTTCTGTGCTTTTATATGGTTATTTTTTAAGGTTTAAAATCAAAAGAGAGATAACTTCACCAACGAGAGCTCACAGGCAGATACTCCTTTATCTTGCCATCCTACACACTCCCAACCCAGAGCTTTGCTGGAAATCTTTGCTGAGTATTTTGGGTAGCAAATGCCTGGTGAGGAGACATTCTGAGCATGTCAAGTGGAGGAATTTTTCTCACATGCCTAAAAAAAAAAAATAACATTCCTCTCATGTTTTCTGAATTTCACATCTGTGAGGGTTTTATTTTTTGAGGGTTTCATTTTTTGAGCGCAGGAATGAAACACAGGCTCCTGTCTGAAGATGTGGGGTTTGATCCTGGGATTGCTTCATCTCGAGGCCTTGGCAGTGTCCCTGCCTGACACTTGTCATTACCATTCCTCTCCATCCCCCTTCCCCTCCCTGTCAGCTCCTCCAGTCATGTCAATACTCATTTTTCTTTGCCACAGTAAGTTGGTTAATCAGACCTCTGAAAGCAAACTTTCAGCTGGGTATTTGTATGCAGCCCCTCGACAGAAATGCAGATTTAAGGAGGCAGCCATATGCAGGCGTGAAGGGAGCAGCTGTTGTACAATCAGGGGTAATTTAAAAGAGAGGGGGAAGGTGAGGGAAGGACGACACGAATCCAAAGTCAAGGATTTTTTGTTGTTGCTGCAAACACAGAAATGATGTTTTACTTCACACCTCCCAGTCCCACGGAGAAAACACCGCTTGTCTTCTGGGTCACTGCCACCAAATGCCACCTCTGTGTTCCCAGATGTCATTTCAGAGCGGTGCCGTTGCTTCCTGCACTGAGCAGAGAATTCATCCCACACGTTTTTCATCTTCCAGACTTTTTGGAAGACAGAGAATTCCTTAAAGTTCACCCAGTTCCAACCCCTGCCACGGGCAGGGATCCCCTCTCTGCACAGGGTGCTCAGAAGGGCAGAGCTCCCTGGGAATTGCTGGATCTCTGTTTCCTTGGCCAGGAAAACCCAGCAGAACCAGGACTGATTCCTGTGGAACCTATGGATCAGCAGGTCAGGATGAGGCGAGGGGCAGAGCTTTGGGCTGGCTCCAGAGCCAGGACTTCACCTCCCCACTACTTTCAGAGCTGCCAGCCTTCCACACCCACAGAGACCAAGTTTGGCCTTCACTCACAGTAAAAGGATTGAGAAAGGAAAATAAAACCAATTTTTTTTTTTTTTTTTTTTGCAATTCAGTGCAATCCTAATCAATTGTGACAGGACCTAGAGAATATTTTCACGGTGCCAGTTACTTAAAGGGCAAAGATGCCACGGTGCCATTAAAGGAACAGCTCCAGCAGCTCTCGGGGACACGGCAGAACAAGGTACTAAATGTTGTTCCACTCGTTCCATGAAATAAAGGATTGGGTCATTAACCTTACCAATGTCAATGTGTTGTCACTATCAAATTCAGCTAAATGAGTGTCCAAGGTAATGGTGAGGAGCTCACTTCCCCCTGTGCAATGCATTAATCCATTATTGGCTGCTAATAACGAGCAGCTGAGTGAGGAACTGGGAGCTGAGCCATAACTGGGGGGTGAAAGGGAGAGGGGCAGCCTGGGTGGGACAGCAGAGATCCAGGGGGACGGCTTGAGGGCCACCAGAGGATTTATGCACTCACACATGCACTTTACAGTCCATGAAATGACTAAATAGGAAATTTATGGAAGCAAACTCCAGCGCTGTAAACATGCATTACAGGAGCAAATGTTTGCAAACTTCCTTTGGAGCAGGGTTTCAGCTCGGGATATAAATATCCCTGACAAGCTGCCTGTGAATCCTCGCTGTGAGAGTCACCTTTTTCAGCTCTCCTAAAAAAAGTGCATCTGCAGAGCTGAGGGGGGACCCTGCTCTGTCGGGATCCCCCAGGGAAGGGGGAAAACTCTGACATCCCCCTGTGCCCCAGGGAGGGGGATGCTCTGGGGTCTGGTGCATCCCAGTGCCAAGGCATCGATTCAGGGATGGCTGCAGCTCCATAACCCCTGGCACTGATGTGTGTGGAGAGGGGAAAAACATTTCTGAGGAAAATGGACACTGCTCCGAAGAGAAAAACATTGGCACTGAGGATAAAAACGATCAAAATACTCGGCCACTGTAAGATTTCAGCGTTTTCAGGTAAAAGGAGAAGGAAAGGAAATGTTTACTCCTGATCCTTCATGGGAGCAGGGGTAACAGTGTGAGTACAGCATAAGATCATTGGATGTTTGGGGTTGGAAAGGACCTTAAAGCCATGGCAGGGACACCTTCCACCATCCCAGGCTGCTCCAGCCCCATCCAACCCAGCTTTGAACAATTCCAGGGATGTAGCCAGAGTTTCCCACAGCAGATGTCCTTCAATCCTTGCAATCCTATTCCAATTTTCCAATGAAATGGAAGGCAGAAAATAACACAGATTTAAGATATGCAGAGGCGGAAAAAACCACCAGGATACCAGGCAGCATTACCATCGTTCCTGGGCCGACTTCTATTTCATAATTAATAACTTAAATGGGGTAATTTAAAATTGTTAATTCTTTTCACAGAGTCTGCACGAGCTCAGGTGATGTCAGACACGCTGTCACCAGGAAGGTTAAATACTCCTGGTAGTTGCTAATTACCTAATCACTATTACTATCTCGTATTAATTCTGCCCGAAGCGCAGATCGCGTTCTGCCTGAGCAGGGCTGGTGGAGAAGGGGCTGCAGAGAAACCCTCCTCTGTTTGCAGTCATTTAAAGGAGAGAGAAAAGCCCCTGCTCAGGGCGCTTGTCCCCAGCATTGGGTGAGCCTGAGGAGCAGCAAGAGGATTCACAGACACAGGGAATGGCTCCAAAGTGCCAGAGGGCAGGGATAGGTGGGATTTTGGGAAGGAATTCCTGGCTGGGAGGGGGGGGAGGTGCTGGCACAGGGTGCCCAGAGAAGCTGTGGCTGCCCCAGCCCTGGAAGTGGGAGCCTGTTCCAGTATTTGACAACACTTTCTGTTAAGAAATTGTTGCTAATATCCAATCTAAACCTCCCCTGGGGCAACCTGAGGCCCAGAATGCTGGGATTTGCTGAAATCCCCATGGATCAGCTCCCTCCTGGGCTGTCCCAGCACATGCCTGTGCCCTGGGCATGGAAGGGGACATTTGCTCTCCAAAGCAGAGCTGCTCTTTCACCATCCGCACCCACAGGGGCCCACCTTGGGATGGAAAAGTTCTAGGAGCTGCTGGGTTTGTGTCCCACTGCCCTTCCCTGGGCTGGAGTCAGCTGCAGGAGATGTCCCAGTCCTGTCACCCCTGGTGAGGAGTGGCAGGTGTCTCACGGATACACAACTCCACATTTCCATCCGTGAGGGAGCTGCCAGGAGCACTTCCAAGGCAGGGAGAGTTTAGGGCTGTTTTTAGTGCTGTGCTATTAATCTTTACATTTGATTCAAACCGTGTATTAGGGGATGGCAGCTACAGAGCTGCAACCTTTTGAAATGCTAATTGTCAACCCAAAGTTTAGAGAGACTCTTTCAAAGCAAAGTTGCCACTATTTGGAGGCTGTGCTCTAAATGCAAGAGCTCAATTATCTGGAGTGTCAAACTTCTGACACCTTTGCTGATCCATAAAAACAAGGGAGATTAAAGAGTTTTCTGGAGGAGAATCTCATTTTTATGCTCAAGGTTATTTACTGAATTATACATTGTGGCCAATCCCAAATCCAGCTCAATGATCAGGTGTATAAATGTGTATTTATGGTTACCTGGAGCACCCCAGTGAGGGCACAGCACGAAGTTTGTAGAAACACTCCCAGTGTTTTACTGGATTTTTCCAAGCCAAGATTCTGTTTTTAAGACTTTGAGAAGAGGAGCACTGGTGACTCTTCTCTGACTGTCTTTTTAGAGACAACAAAGCTTTTCCTTTATTGTTGCCTTGATTTTCTCTGCTGTTAGTGCATGGAAGAGCCCAGGAGTTTCTTAGGGGACACAAGCTGAGAGTTACGTAAAAGATGAAAGATGCAGCATGGAAATGCAGTTTTGGTGGGGATTTGCATTTGCAATTCAAGGTTCTGAGGAGCTGTGGCTGCTGTGTCTCCTGAGAGCAGAGGAGGCGATTGTGGGGATGAGTTTTGCTGGTTCTGCACCAGAAACTGCAGCTCCCTGTGCACGACCAGGGACAGCTCCAGCCAAACCCTCCTCACCTCCCAGCGCTGGAAAAGCAAAGCCTCGACAGCTTAAAGAGAAGCCCTTATCAGGGAATGGGAAGTGGAAAAAATCTCTCTCAAAAAGCCCTGCACAGGGCCTGAGTGCAGCTTAAATCCCACAGGTGTGGAGGCTGTGATGGCAAATAGGCACCGACAGCCCCCTGCTCTGCAGGGAGCAGCTCCTGAGCCCCCTGAGTGCTCCTGGTGCCATCAGCTCCAGTCCCAAACAGGACCCTGAGCTGTGCTGGCTGTCCCAGCCCTCCCGAGCTCCAGTGGCTCACCCAAAGCTCCAATGTTCTTGTTCTCCCTTGACTCTCACCCCAGGATTCCAGCTGAGGAGCAGCCAGCTGAATTCCAGCTGGATGACAAGGTTTGGCTCAGCTCGATTTGGCTTGTTTCAGAGAACACAGTGTGTTGTCCTGATGTGAGGGAGTGAGGCAGGAAACAGCTGGAGCCTTTGCAAGAGGAAAAGCTCCTTTTTTGTCACATCCAGGGGATCGTGTTACACTCCAGAGCACCCAAAAATCCAAAAGCAATTAAAGGTCATGAGTCCCATCAGCGATGACATTGTTCATCTAGAATTTGTACTTTATTTTTTTGCTGGATGGTGCCCAGGATGTAATTTTTTGGGATCTTTCATTTTCTGGTGTCCCTTTAGCGATGAGAGGGTTCCACTGATCACCATGACTCCTTCTGAGCACAGGGCCTTCTGCTGTCCTTGCAGAGATTTTATCTGGCTGGCTGAGACCTTCTCCTTTCCCCCTGGAGAATCACAGAGCTCCCTCCAGCATGAGGCAGCCTTTGTTTCCCAAAAGGCCCGGGAGGAGCCGGGTCTGTGCCCACAGTTTGCCCCTTGGGAGCCAGGAAACAGGCCCTGAGGAAGAACCACGGAATAAAACTGACCTTAAGGGCATTGCTAAAGGAGGGGACACCCCAGAAGTGCACCTTCCACCCCCAGCACTGCCCAGGCCCCAGCTCCACTGAAGGTCCCTGCTGCTCCATCACTGCCAGCAGAAGCTTAATGGGGACCAGCAGCAGAGTTAAGCACCAGGATTATTAATTAAGGGGTTAATATGCCTGGCTGAACTTTTGTCTCCATTGTTAAGTGGGTTGGAAGTGCCAGGACTGATTGTGTGATTGCGTGGATGTGCTGGGGGTGGTCAGAGCACCCTTTCCCCACAGGATTTACCCCTTTTCCGAGGCTGGAACGGGGGCCTGGGCTCTCCATCCCCACCCCACACAAACCCAGCCCTTCCACATGAAACAGAGCAGCTCGAGCACAGCCCCAGCTTCGTTATTTCCCCTGGTTCGGGACTCCTGCAGCTGGATAAAGATTCAGGCACAGCTTCATTGGCCTTTATCATCAATAGCTCTTCCCTTAATGGTGTCTTTAAGGCGTTTTCATCCTACTTGAAAAAGCACCGAAGGTGTCTTTCTCCCTGTCCTTTCCAAGTCCCTCCTCTGAAGCTCCCAAGCAAGGCCAAATGTCAGTGCCAGCCTTCAGCTCTAACTAACTCTGAGCCTCAGCCTGTTCCCTTCGCATCCCCCACTCCTGACTCCCGCTCTGGAGAGCCCCGAGGAGGAGCCAGGGGTGATTTCATCCCTCTGGAGGGAAAAGCTGCATTCCCACATCTCCCAGCCCTGCCCAAAGTCACCTCTGCAGCAGCCACACGCCCCAGCGAGGAGGGAGGAGAGCCAGGTACATTTGGAATTTAAAGCTCCTCGGGTTTCAAAAGGAATCATCATAATTTCATGGGGAACTCGGGAGCTCCAAGCGGAACACGAAGCTGCAGTTTCCAAGGAAAGCTGGAAGTTTTCAGCAGGCTGCACAGCGGATTAGCAAAGTGCCTCCCTCTCTGTTTTAAAATGCACAAACAGGGCTGAGAGGCAGCACTGAACAGCTCCAAGATTGCCAAGGAATGCAATAAATCAGCTCTGTACAAGTGAAGGACTTGAGCCCTTGGCATGGATAATTTTATAGAAAAAATCCCCTGATGCTGCTCTGGAGCCAAGGCAGCAGAAGGACGTGGAATGGGGATGGACACAGGGCCTGGAGAGCTCTGCCCCAGCCTCGGGGATTCTCCAGGGCCTCCTCTGCAAAGGGCATTCCAAGAACCTCACCCTCAGCACTGAATTAGGTGGGAGCTGTGACAAAAGCCAGGATAAGCCAGAGCACGGAAAACCGGGGGACAAAGGAACAAAACATTGTGAATGGAGCTCATGGCAGAAAGGAGCCTAAGGAGCTGTTGTGATGCTTTAAGATCTAATCCATCACCTTTTCTTCTTGCTGGCCTTTTAAATTTTTATTTTTTTCCTTTTTTTTTTACTTTTTCTTCTTTTTTTTTTTTTTTTTCAATAGGAGAATTTCATAAAAACGGATTGGTGCCATGGGGAAAAGCAGATAAAAGGCAATAATGCAACTAATGGAAATAAACTTTAGAGCATTAACTGGTCAGGAGCACAGGAGAAACCCCCAGCTGGTAGGGAAATGACGTCATCTTTTAATTTTTTTTACTTCTTTTTTTTTCCCCCCTCTGGCTTCTCAATGCATAAAACTCAGATGTGAGGACACAGGTTTCCAGGGGACAGATAAGAAAGACAAAATGAGTCATTTCAGAGCAGCAAGATGACAGCAAAGACTTGTGCTGCACCTCCTGCCTTACTTCTCCTGCTAAATCAAGTGCAGATGTTGCTGCAGCTCAGGTTGGTCTCTGGAGCTTTGGGATTGTGCCTCTCACCAGGGAGTGCAGAGACCCCCAGACCTGAGGAGCAAAATCAGCTTGTTCAATAGGGATTAAAAACAACCCAGAAATCCCCCCCATTTTGGATTTATTGGGTCACATTTCCAGATTTATATGGGGCATCTTTATCGACTTCAGAGCATTTTCACCTTGTGCCTCCAGGGAGGATTTTCTGCCTCTGCCTTCTGCAGCAGCCCCGGCCTGCTCAGCACAGGGAGGGCAGGGAGGTTAATCTGGGAAGGAAGAGAAAAGAGAAATCCTGGGGGGTTCAGCCACCTGAGGTCACTCCATGAGACAGAGATTTGTGTTTCCTGTCCTTTTCCCAGAGCCCAGCCATCCTCCCCTTGCCCGTGTTGTCAAACACACCCTGGGACATACAATACACCTTAATGACCAGTGGCTCAAGCAGAGTTGCTGTTAATTAGCAGGTACGTGGTGCCCTGGCTGCCAAAGTGCTCTCCTGATCCCAAACGATTGAACCTTGCAGTGTTTTCCTTGGGATGAGTCAGGGGGAGTGATCCCATGGGGTCTGGCACAGGTGGGATGGGACATGCAGGGGTGGGATTTCCAAGCTTTCCCCACTCCTGACTTTCACTGGGAAACAAAAATACTTCAGCCTGTGCTGGAGCAGGTCTGGGGTCTGGGCTGGCCTCTCCTGTCTGTGTGTCTGTCCCTCTGCCTGTCCTTCCTGCCCTCGCCACAAGCAGTGGCTCCAACCTCCAGCCAGGAAAGGAATTCAGAGAGTGGGAGGAGAGGGAAAAAATCCTCTTTGTCAGTGCTGTAAAGCTGCAGGACTGAGAGTCAGCTCGCTGTGCTCCAGCAGGGCTGTCAGCAGCGGACAGCTTCACCCAGGAAAATCAGGAAAATGCCCTCCTGTAGTCCCACATCTCCCACTGAAGCACGTCCTGACAGGAGGAACAAGCCCTCATTAAGGCAGGACTGCTGCTTGGGACATGGCGGTAATGAAGGATGAAGGAAATCAAAGCCTTGCTGCTCACAGTTATTAGCACCAATCCAGATGTCTTGAAATTATTTTTTTCAGCCACAATAGATAATTTTTGAATGATGTGCTTAACAAGGGCGAATGCTGCAGCCAGAGGAAGCCATCTATTAAATGAACAAGTATATCTTCAATTCCTTCAAAACAGAACAGGCTTTAATCAGATCTTCAAAGCCAGGACAGAAATGTCCCATGTCTTTCAGGAGTTCCTGCAGAGGGGCTGGTGGCAGAGGGGCCTGACACGAGCCTGTGCTGAGCTCAGAACCTCTGCCACGAGCTGGAGACAGGGGTCTGGCACTCACTGCTGCTTTCTGCTCCAGCAAGGACGGAACTCACCCTGCCAGAGACACAAACCTGGGGCTGCTGCAGCACAGATGTCCCAGAGGAACTAAAGGAGTTCATCCCCGAGCACATCCCTTCCCCCTGGATGCTCAGCTTCAGGCACAGCTCGAGCTTTCCCTGCTCCATCCTGAAATTCCTGAACACCATGGGCCTTTGCCAGGTCAGATCCCAAAGGATGAGCGAGGTTCCCACCACACCCTGAGCATCCAGGGGTGTCACCAGCACCCAGGGGTGTCAGCAGGAGCCAGGGGTGTCACAGGCAGCTCGGAGCCCTGCTGCCATCGCCCAGCCCTGCTGGAGCATCACCAGCACGTCCCAGTCACTCATCAGCAGTAATTATTCACGGGTGCCCCAGGCTAGAACACTGCATTTAAATACAGAGCAGCGAGCGGGGTCAGAGTCTCTGGGACTCCGTTTGTCATTTCCTTCAGCTCTTCTCTTTAAAAATGGATTTTTGGGCTCCTGAGGGTTCCTGGCTGCCTGTGCAGGCCCTGGCACTTGGTACCCCCAGACTGAGGTCAGCAGAGACCCCGGCACAGCCTCCCCTTGCCCAGAGCCTCTGGAAATCCACACCTGGGCACCCCCTCTGTGCTGGGAGCAGGAGAATCCCTTCCCTGTTGCTGTGGGTTGTATCCAGGGACATTCCCAGTGCCTGGAAAGGAGGCAGGGAGCAGCAGCGTGTGCCACAGGCACCCAGGGGCTTCTGGACTCGAGCTCAGCTGAGCCAAATCTCTGCTCCCCACCATTTCCATGCTCCCTCCTTCCCTCCCAAACGCTGCCTGTGGGACAGAGGGTGAGAAAGTCTTGGAGGCACTCAAAGCTCATTTTTTTTCCTTCCCTGGTAGACATCAACCCCTGATGAGCCCATCGAACAGAGAATATCACACCAGGGCTGCCTCACCTGCTGCAGGGCTGCATCCAGCTCTGGAACCGAAACATTTAACAAGAAATCACCTCCTGATTAACAGGACCATCATCTCATCCTGCAGACAATGCCTTGGCTTTGCAAGAGGATGGCCTAGAATCCCTTTCCAGGAGAAACAGCCACAGCACCACAGAGTCCTCCATCCCCAGGGGTGAAGTTTGTCCCTCCTCCCTCATCCCCCCCCTCTTCTGACTACAACTTCAGTCATTAGCTATCGAATTAGTCCTGGCTGCAATCTGCAGCAATGCTTATTTGGGCCTGCAGGCAATTCCCTCACCTTTTAAATGCTACTGGGGAGTGCTTAGAATCCCTTTCCTTTTTTTTTTTTTTTAATAAAACCAATTTCAGTTAATTTAATTATAGCTGGGATTTAATGTTTAAAAGCCATCAGCTTAATAAGTACCAGGGATGTGTATCATTGTTATCAGCATCTTTGAAAACTGCTGAACAATGTCTGTGCCATTTAGGGATGCGGAGATGGAGCTGGGAGATAGCTCCATGCAGCTGCCTCCCCTCCTGGTCCCAGAGGCACTTCCAGGCTCTCCAGCCCGTGTTCCTGCATCCCCAGGCTGAGTTCCCACATCCCAGGGGCAGCTGTGCCCTGTGGAGAGCAGGGATTTGCCCCCACGTGCCCCTGTGAGCCTGCCCAGGGCTCAGACCCACACCACTCCTCTGAAGGTCAGCCCGGCCCAGTGACATTTTCAATTATTCTGAGCCAAAGGTGCCTTGAACGTGGAGGTGTGAACGTGGCTGAGCTTCATCCTGAGACCTGGAGCCAAGAGAACGTGTGCCCGGGGAGGAAACTGTGTGTGCCTACAGCAGCTGGCACCAGGGCACCCAAAACCCCCTCCAGAGCCTTTCCTGACTGCAGGGCTGGTGTGGGATGTGCTGGCCCTCACCCCACAGGATCAGTATTGATCTCTGGCCCTCAGTCACGGAGCACCAGCTGCTTCCCAGATCCCTGCTGAGCCGCTCTTCCTTGGGAAAAGTGGCTCTGATTCTCATCTACACCAAGGTCAGGAATTCACAGCTCCTGGCCAGCCAGAGGGGTTTGGAAACACCTCCAACCCTTCCAGGGACAGGCTGAAGCTTTGCCAGGACTCAATTCCCTCCTCCTGAACACACACAAAATCCTCACTGCCTGCTCAGGGGCTTCCTGCTGCTCTGCGAAATCTCTGCCCAGGGGTGGAAATCTCTGCCCAAGGAGGAAATCTCTGCCCAAGGAGGAAATCTCTGCCCAAAGGAGGAAATCTCTGCCCAAGGTGCAAGGCACAACCCAGCTCAGCTCTGAGTCCAGGAAGAGCCTCGGTGCACAAATGGCTCTGCTGAGAATAACAAATTATCATCTTATCTCCACTGATGCTGCATTTTATTGCTTCTTAATATTTTTCCTGGGCTGTCCATGGCCTTTTATCATCTCTCCTGCACTTGATCACAGCTTTATGGCCCTGCTGTTCCCNAATCTCTGCCCAAGGGTGGAAATCTCTGCCCAAGGTGCAAGGCACAACCCAGCTCAGCTCTGAGTCCAGGAAGAGCCTCGGTGCACAAATGGCTCTGCTGAGAATAACAAATTATCATCTTATCTCCACTGATGCTGCATTTTATTGCTTCTTAATATTTTTCCTGGGCTGTCCATGGCCTTTTATCATCTCTCCTGCACTTGATCACAGCTTTATGGCCCTGCTGTTCCCTCCCCATTTTTTTTACCCTCTGTCTTATTGGTCTCTATTTCTCCCTTCCAAACAAAGGCTTTTTGCAGGCACCTCATCCCAGCCTGGCTGCGGATATTCCTCAAGGTTCAGTTGCTTTCTGCATTGTTATTTGCAATTTATCTGATTCCAAAACCTGACATTATTCTTGGCTGTGATATACAGTTGCCTGGCTCTTGCTAACCATGTGCGAGCACATTATTCTGCATTGACAAATTTTATTTATTTATTTAGCCGCCCTCCCCGGTTCAGAGCAGCATTCACTGAATTACGGATTTTGATGTCTGCAAATCATAACCCCATCACGCAGATAAGACAGAATTCATTACTGCAGGCCCTGCCATCACATGGAGGAATTTAGGTCAGGCTGCTTTGTCCTTGGGCAGCATCTCTGGGTTTCAAACTCATCCTCTACAAGTTCTGTCTGCAACCCCAGGGACACCTCCCACTGTCCCAGGGTGTTCCATGCCCCATCCAACCTGGCCCAGGGAAGGATTCCTTCCCAATATCCCATCCAAACCTGCTCTCTGTCAAAGACCCCTCCGATGGCACCAAGGTCACCTTCCAGCTGTTGTTCTGTTTGAACTGGTGACCTTGAGGAGAAAGCCACCATCGAAGCCTTGGGCTGCTCAGTTGTGGATTGATGGCAGATTTGTCCCCTCCTGCCCAGGGCTGCTGTGTGTTAACCAGCCAGGGAATCCTGTCCAGGAGAGCCCTGCATTGCAGTGAGGGAGCAGCTGCCTTAACGGGGATGTAAAACGTCTTTTACTTAGAATTCAGCCAATGACACAAATTTAGATTATCACCAAGAACTATCGAGCACGAAGCAAGGAAAATAAATCACAATGCAGCTGCTTAGTGAAGGAAGTGGCGTGAATTTGGTGGTGGTGCTGCAGTTTCCTTGGGCTACATCCCATATTTCACTCCTTATGAGCTTCCAAAGGGAAATTTGAAGAGTGAAGGCTCCATTTGCAAAGTGACTTCAAGCAGGGTCGTGCTCTTTCTGTCCATTGGCTGTGCCCCTTTCTGGATTCTCTGGGCTGGGTCCCTGTTACACCAGAGCTGTTGGCAGGTTGCAGCAGCAGGGCAGAAAATGCAGGGAAATTTAGGAGGGAAGGGATGTAATTAATTTATACCAGCTAAAAACCTGGCTTAAAAATTAGGGAATATGAGTAGCGATGAGGAATCCTCTCTGTCTTCCTACAGCCACTGTAATAAGAGCTGGTTTTCAATTTTTACAGGGGTAAGCTGGGTTAGCTCTGAACCCACGGGGTCCATCCTGCAGCCCACGCACAGATCTTTCAGCAGAAGGGGCAAAACAATGTCAGAGCAAGCAATTGCTCAAGAGAACTTCTGCAGAACTGACCCTAACTCCTCACAGCACCACTTAGGGGACACCAGCTCTTGGGGTTTCTAACACACAGAACCTGGGGAAAAATGGGATACCTTTCCATTTTTTGAATAAATTATAAATTTATTATTTAAATTACATAAATTTATTTAAATTCTATAAATTTATAAATGATTTAAATGTTTTTTTTATCCTGCACCCCAGGGCAATCCATGGAGTGGCACTGCTGGAACAGGCAAGGGTCAGGGTGACACTGATGGGCGGCAGCCCTGGGGCTCAGGCTGGATGTGAGTCCTTGGATCAGGGTGGGAGAGGGGCACGAGGGAAAGGGGATCAGGGGGTGGGCAGGACAGAGGGACCCAGGGACAGAGGGACAGAGTGACCCAGGACAGAGGGACCCGGGGACAGAGGGACCCGGGGACCCAGAGACANGGGACCCAGGGACAGAGGGACCCAGGACAGAGGGACAGAGGGACCCGGGGACCCAGAGACAGAGGGACAGAGGGACCCAGGGACAGAGGGACCCAGAGACAGAGGGACAGAGGGACCCAGGACAGAGGGAACCAGGGACAGAGGGAACCAGGACAGAGGGACCCAGGGACAGAGGGACAGAGGGACCCAGGGACAAAGAGACAGAGTGACCCAGGGACAGAGGGACCCAGGGACAGAGGGACCCAGGACAGAGGGACCCAGAGACAAAGAGACAGAGGGACCCAGGGACAGCCAGGGGCTTCAATCTCTGATGGCTCCCACGAACCCCCCACCACTTGATGCTCTCTGGTTTATGATGCAAGAGCCTGCTCACAAATTTGCATTTCCTGTGACAGCAGCAAATGTACTTAAAGCAAAGCCAAGCCCACAAACAGCTCCTTGCCTCAGTTCTGAGCGATTTCACTTTACGGTTTCGAGGGGATAAATCCAGAGCAGAGCCAGTCCCGCATGGCAAGGGAGGAACGATCTTTCCAGAGTCTCAGGAGCAGCTAATTGGTGTCTAACCTAAATCATCAAGAGCCCTGTAATTATACTGCTCAGAATTAACACAGAGGGCTTCTAAAAAAGTCCATTTTTTAAGTTAATTTACACAATCCCGAGACCTGTCGCTTTATTCCAAGCAATAAAAGCAGGGATGCTCCCTTCAGCTCCGTGTTCTGTTCGCTCAGACAGGGCCTGTGCCAGCTGCAGCAGCACAAAAAGCAGTTCTCAATTTATTTTTATGGCCCCTCTCTAAAAGCATTCCATTACAGGAATATTACAGAGGATGAAGTTTCCAAGCACCACGGGCAGTTTATTTGCTTGTTTTGCTGGGATGGGATAAACAGGGCCTGGCAGGAAATGTTGTTCCAGCTCCGTGGGCTGCGTTCAAGGGTCAAGCCCTGTTTGCTCAGGGCTCCCCAATTTTCCTTCCCCAAGGGGTTTTTAGAGACAGACTGGGCTGAAGCTTCACTTTTGGTGTTGTTGTACAGAGGGGTTTTGGGACGTGAAATGGGATTTTTTTCGGTCAGTTAGGAAAATTTAGAGGAGGTGTGGCATGGGGCATGGCCAGCGAAATATTCTGAGCAAAAGGAATTTTGGCTGTGCTGTTTAAATAAATAAATAAATAGATAGATGGATAGATAGATAGATAGATAGATAGATAGATAGATAGATAGATGGATAGATAGATAAATAAATAGACAAATAAATAAATAAATATGGGAAAAGTTTCATTGTAAGTGAAGCTCTGAATTTGCAGCTGGCAAATAAAGCCACATATTTTAACCAATTATTTTATGGCAGCTGAACCTTGAATAATCCAGCAAGCTTGGACAGGAATTACACAGATGTGTTCTTACCCCAATTTACAAGATGCCCCTGGAATACCTGACTATAATATTTCCAACTATTAAACTTGGAGCCAAAGAAAATATACAAAAGAATCCTTTTTGAAAGCCCATTCTGGGGTTGTTTCTCCAAGTGATTAGGTGAAGTGCAGGATCAGAGCTCACCACTGTCCTGGCCAAACTGCAAAGTTACACTCAGAGTAATTGCTGCCCAATAAAATATAAAATAAAAATATACAGCCAGGTCCTCCTTTCCAAGTCTTTACATTCCTCCACGAACGAATCTTTCCCCTGTGGTGTTGCACTGAACAATTTGGTATTTTATTGCTTTTAGGGTTAGAAATTCACTCACTGTATTATGGACTCGAGGAAAAAAATTGGAAGAAAAGATTTGTGTCTTCTTTGGACAGTAAAGCCAACAAATCTCTTCCAATGCCTGGTTAGAAAATACAATTAAGGAGACTGTAGTGGACTCTCTGGAAAGAAAATTGTCTGGATTGAGATGTGAACAGCCTAAGAGCCAAATGTGTGAAAATCAATCCTTCCCAGTCCTTTGGGATATGACTGTTTGGGAAAAGTTGGCTCTGATTTTCCTGTGCCCTGTGTGAGTGTGTATAATTCTTCAAGCAATCAATACAAATCCCTGAAACGAGAAACCGAAGCTCTCCAAGCCTGGCCCAGCTCACAGGTGAGGAGGGGCTGCTCAGGATTTCAGGCAGATCCAAAATCAGATCTCATCCTCAGAGTCCCCAGACAGTCCCTGAGGGACAGATTCCTGCTGCCTCCATCCCTGCCCAGTGTCCCCCAGTGCTGGGGACCTTCAGGGCTGGCACCTCTGTGCCCAGGGCACGATCCCCCAGTGCCACCCCTGCCCTGGGCAGGGACACCTCCCACTGTCCCAGGGCTCCAGCCTGGCCTTGGAACCTTCCAGGGATCCACGGGCAGCCACAGCTGCTCTGGGAATTCCATTCCAGGGCCTCCCCACCCTCCCAGGCAACAATTCCTTCCCAATATCCCACCTAACCCTGCCCCCTTCAGCTGACACACACATATACATATATATATATATATACACATAAAATCAGAAAAACAAGGATCTGTGGATCCTGGGAACAGGACACAGCGAGGACAAAGCTCCACAGGTGACACCCAGCCCCTGATGCCAGTGACACCCTCTCTCACAGCTCATTTCCCTGCTCTCCTTGGGAGCCCCTGGCACCACCAGGAGCCTCCAGCCAGGGGTTTATGTCCCTATAAACAGGGAAAATGCTGAGGGACATCAGGAACCCCGGCCCCAGGCTCCCACCTCCAGCAGGGCCAGAGCCAGGGATCTCTCCCTCATGAGCCTGGACCTTTCCTGTTCGGGCTGCACTCGAGGCTGTGCTGCTCCAGTCAGATCCCATTTTATGAATCATCAGTTAAATATATGTAAAAATCAATTACATTCTATCAGTGTGCCCTGCATCTTAACCGATGCCATCTTTCATCTTCCTAATGATCCAGAAGATCTGGAAATAATTAAAAATCACTCTTGAGGGGCCAACCTTGTCTTTCCTTTTTTCTTTTGCGAGAGAAGAATTTCGTCCTCCAGGGAGATGTGACATCCTGAGCCAGGGCAGCAGCAGTTTAATGAGGGGATTATCACCAGGGGAAACGGAGTCAGCACCTCAGCAGGACGGGCTGCACTGACCCAGCCACTCAATCCATGAATTCCAGGGTCTTCCCTGGGAGCAGGGAGATGCAAACCAAGGTGCTTTGATGGGAATTGCTGGGCTGGTTGGAAGCTGTATCGTGCAGAAATTGTAGAACCATGTAGGGACAGCCCCATCCCACAGGGCTGCTGCAACGCCCTGGAGTTCACCAGCACACCAGGAACGGGCTGCAGATTTAGGGTCAAATTGAATTTTGTGCCTCACACTTCCCTCTTCTCACCTTTCCAGTGAGATTGCCCTGATCCAGGACCAAAATTCCCATGAAATTCAGACTGTGGAAGCATTTCTGGAGCTCCTGGGTTACAACATGGTGCTGTCACCTGCACAAACCCCAAAGCCTGAACAGAGTGGCTTCCCTGAGCTCATTTTCCTATTGCCTGGATAACAAATCCAGCCCTGGAGCAGAGAGGACACTTACAAATTGCTGCCAGCAAAGAGCTGCTCTTTAATGCCAGCCAATAATGTCACGCTCCTCAGTCTTCCCAAATTCCAGTGATTAGCAGTGACCAGGCTCTGCTCTCCCCTGATGCATCACTTAACCCCGTAATCAGAAAATCCATCCCGTGCCTGCCCTGAGACTGATGGTGTCAGTTAATCTGGGTTTTTTGCAGCAGGCAGAGCCATCCCAGCCCAGTGAGCCCATCCTGAGCATCCCTGCCCTGATGCCTCCTGCAGCCACCTAGAAACAAAGACTAGACAAGAGCAAGGGAATAAAGACAGGTATTTATTTGAAGGGCCTTCAAGGTACACCCTGGGGGAGCCAAAGGCTGCTTCCAAAAATTGGACCCCAAGATGGACCCCAGGTCACGAGTTTTTCACACTTTTATAGGTTTGGACCATTTGCATCTCAGGGTTAATTCTCCAATTAAAGCCCCAGTTTAATGATGTAACTCCCCTCAGCTTGCCCCCCCCTTAGAATCTTTAGTTTACACATTTTGGGCCTAAAAACAGCCTGGCTGTCCTTGAAGGCAAAGCCTGGAGAGGCTTTGTTCTGTCTGCCCAGTACGAGAGAGCAGGAATTACAGGCTCCAAGGAACTTCAGAGTTACACTCTGAGCAGTACAGGATTTGAAAATAGAAAAGTTAAAACCTAAGGCATCAGCCCCGTGCCCAGCACTGGGGGATTGATATCAGCAATTCCATTGATAAGGCAGCAGCACAGCTCAGAGCCCACCACGCTCAGGGCACGTTAAGATGTCACAAACAGATTATTTGAATTTTTTTTTTTTGCGAGGAATTATTTCATTGATGCTCCCAAAGCAGTGCTCAGCAGGGAGCAGAGGGAGCTGTGCCAGGGTCAGTGCCATCAGGGGATACATATTTCAGCACTGGGGCTCCTGCAGGGCCTTGGGATGAGGGGCAGGATCTGTATCCAGCCAGAGAGCTCCTGCATTCCCAACCTGCCTCCCCCTGGGCTGAACTCCTCCATGCTCCCATCCCAGCTGGGACATGGAATTGGGGTTAATGCCAGAAAGGGGAAATCCCAGCCCAGTAACCTGGGCTGCAGCACGAAGGTGGCAGGGTAAGAACCTCTCTGAGGAGGGAGATTAATTAAATGTGAGAGCTGCAGCACTTCCCATCCGAGGAAATTTCACATTCCGTGGGAACGGGCTGCAAAATATTCCCAGAGGGTTTATCTGCCTAGGCAGAAATGTGATTTAGTGGAAGGATTCTCCTTCCTGAGGATATCCCTGGGCAGGATTTCTGGGTGGGATTGGGAAGCAGTCAGAGAGTTCATGGTCTGGATCAGACCTTGCCTGGGTGAATCAACGGAGCTTTGTGCATTTTAATGCACATCTTTAATTTCAGAGGAACATTGGGTCAGTTCTTGTAGGAGTAAAACAACTGATTTATTTTCAGGTGAACTAAAAATCCAGGTGATTTCAGCTCCCCAAATATATTTTCTCCAGCAAGATAAGGAAAGACGAGCAGACCTGAGAAAGCAGTGGCTTGAAATCCTCCAGTGCTACTTTTACCTTGGATTTAAACCACTCTTGCTTTCTCTAAACTTCCAGAAATAAAATGGCACTGAAATGACAGCAAACCTCTCACTGATGTTTCCTAACAAACCAGAGAATAAGTGGATTTACCTCAGCCATTTCTAGAAACCCTGCATTTCCTAGACAAGCTCTGCTACAAAAAGAAGGAAAAAAATCAATATATATTAGATTAGCTGCATTTCAATTTGGACTCAGCGTTTCAGACTTGGCCAGTTTTAGGCAGATTAAACTCCCAGTATTGGATCCCTCCCGAGTTTAAGGGTCATGGAGCTGACCCATGGATTAGGGAATGGAAAGGGCTGGAACACGTTGTGGTTCCAGGGAGGAGCTGCAGTGGCAGCTCCAGTTCAGAGCAGCGATTCAGTCCCTGAACGACCTTCACCCAGTCGTTTCTGCTGCCCAGGTTTCACTTTCCTGACCTGGAAAATGCTCCTTGCTCTCCCTGCAAGAGGCACTGACATCTTTAAACGAAGCCCAGCTGCTCCCAGCCTCACCTGTCCCAGGCTTCACACCCCTGCTCCTGCACCCTCCTCATCCTCTGGCCCTCAGAACACGAGGCCAAGGCTTTATTCTCCAGTGGGCTCGCTGTAATTAATGAATGACCAGGTGAAGGAAATCTGGGGAGCACAGTGGAGTTCTGGGCCCTTCCCTCCGCAGCTCTGTGCGCTCAGCTGGGGCTTGGGATGAGCACTTACCACCCCAAAACCCCCTCAAACGCTTCACTGAAATCCCTTTCCCTTAAAACAAAGGAAGGGCGAGGAAGAGAGAGGCAGAAATGGCATTTCACAGCACACACCGTTATGCAGAGGAGGCTTTAACCCAGCTGGGCTGGGCTGAGCTGCTCCCTTTGGTCAGTATTTGCATCAAAAGGAGTTTGGTTCACCCCAAGTCAGAGGCTGCCCTGCCTTTTTTGCCCTCCCCATGCCAATGTGTTTAAATGAAATATATCCAGAGCTGTGAATGGCATTCACAGGGAATAAAGTCCATCGGCTACGAGTGGGTGCTTTGTAGTCTTGATTGAAAATTGTTTTCATGTGACAGAGAAGGTGCTTAGGAGAGTAAAAAAAGATCATTCAGTGAGTTAGAAAATTACTCCAACTTCTAGACCGTGTCAAACTAAATAAAACCCAAACAAACTCTGGCAAATGAATGAATAATTTACAGCAGCAGCTTCTGTATCTCAGCAGAGAACGCAGCCCTGGGGCTTTGTACTCACGGTCTCTGTCCATGGGCTGGTGCTGGAGCCTCTCTGCTCCCCCTCAGAGCCTCCTGCAGCCACAACAGCTCCCAAAATCGGGGTTTTCCCGTGGTTTGAGCCCTGGTGGGAAGCAGCAGCTCCAGGGAAGGAGCAGCAGTGCCAGGAGCCACAGCTGGCTCTGACCCTGAGCACACACACCTGACCTTCCCACCTGCATTTTGTGCTTCCCACACACTCCATGGTCGGATTCATCCTCATGGCAGGGGCAGGGTCAGTCTCCAGAGCTGTTCCAGAGAGCCTGGTGCTGCCCAGACCAAGCCCTGCCAGCACCTCGTGTCCTGCTGGAATTCCACCCTCCCCTCTTACAACCTAAATCATCCCCTCTGTGCCTCAGCGGGGTCTGGAGCCCTGGTCCACATCACCCAAAAGCTGAGATTTCTACACCTCGTGCTCCTCACTGAACTGGGCTCCCTGAGCTGCTGACCCAGCTGGGAAATCCTCCACATCCCATCCCTTCCCAGCCCTCTCCTCATGGTTTGAGAAATGCTGAGGAGGAGGAATATCTGAGATAAGGAGCTAGAAATGTATAATCAGTAACAACAACATATGGAAGAGACGAAGCAAAGAGATAGAGAAAACACAGAGAAGGCTAATTTTTATTTCCTTACACAAAGGAACATGAAAAATATCCAGGACCAGGACATAGCTAAGGGGAAAAAAGTCAAATATGAAGCCTGCTGAATTCAACAGAGAGATCCTTCTTTGCTTGAGCAGCTTTGAGCCAGACACAGAGATAAAGGAAAGAAACCAGAACCTGAGCTGGGATAAAAACAGGCACCAGATGCCAGATTTCTTCTGGTAGCTGCCAGGGTGATGGGTCAGTGGTGATGGATTGCAGAGGAGGAGCCAAGAGCGATGACAGAGGGCTCCTGGCCCAGGGCCAGCGGCTCTCAAGGATTTGGCTGCGTTCAAACTCCCACCATTCGTGCAGGGACTGGGGTAACTTGTCTCTGCCAGGCTGTTTATCAGGACAAAAATCCCTGAATGGAGAAACACAATCTCTATTACGTGCTTGTGTGTAGCATTAATAATCTGTCAGAGCAGATGACAACAGTCCTGATTAGAAAAATGGAAAGGAGGAAGGTCTGGGGGGAGATTTATTCAGCTCTGCTGATCCAAAATTCCCGTGGTTTGCTCAACATCCAACCAACATGAAGGAGAGGTTCCCTAACAGGTGAATTAAAGCGAGAACTGGCTGAAGATTCATGTCCTTACTGGTTAGACACTGGAAACAACATTAATGCACATAAATATTGATCAGAGCAACACAGAAATCAATGTGTGGGTTCCTCCCTGACTGGAACAGGAGCTGAACCCCCAGCAGGGAGCACTTGAGTGGGCAGCAGGAGGGAAAAGGGGGGGATGTGGTCCCAAAGAAGGTGTGGAGCAGGCAGGAAGATGGATAAATGTGGCAGGAATTGCCCAGAGCTGGGATGGTGCTGTAAGTGATGTGTGGAGTGGAGACAAACATAAAGCCCCAAGCAAACAGGCAGCTAAAATTAAATGTACACCTCTAACAAACTCTCCATTAGCACAGAGCCATAAGAACATCAGTTTGTGTCAACAGAGCATTAAAACAAACTGATCTCGGTTCTTATATTTACGTTCTGCAGGAGCAGAAAGCTGTCTCAAAAGCTTTTAACTTCTCAAGTAAACCAGCCACCAATTTCTGACCAGCTAATGTAAATAATTCCAGGCCTGAATTTCCCCACTAGAAGAAAAAAAAAAAACCTTCCTATTTTAAGCATTTCATTTTGCAAATAGATTGTTTACTTCAATAAAAACTAGGGAGGAAGTAAAGAGTAAAGATTAGAACGGACATTTAAATTAAGCTATAACTATTTGGCATCCAATCTGTCCATAATAATAAGATGAGGATCTGCAGCTCCAGGAGCTGGAGCGCACACAGTTGCTGAGATTAGGAGCCCTCATGCTTCAGGTTATGAAATGATGGAGGTCAGGAAGCAATTTTCTTGCATATATTGCTGACAGGCTGGAGACATTGCAGGAATTTTTGCATATTTTTTGGAACATCAGTTATAAGTCACTGTCAAGAAGAAGAGCCCAGACAAGGTGGATATTACTTTTTATATCAATGGATTTCAAAAGAAGAGCTGGCTCCTGTGGCTCTCACTGTGACAAAAGTCCCTGCTCCTGTCACCGCTGGGAAGTGACATCACCCAGGTGATTGGGCAATGACATCACCAGTGACATCACCCAGGTGATTGGGCAATGACATCACCAGTGACATCACCCAGGTGATTGGGCA
>VZRV01004806.1:579644-653551 GCA_013398115.1 Falcunculus frontatus | reverse complement strand
CCAGTCACATCACCCAGGTGATTGGGCAGTGACTGGGCAGTGACATCACCCAGGTGATTGGGCAGTGACATCACCAGTGACATCACCAATGACACAACCAATGACCTCACCAGTGACATCACCAGTGACATCACCAGGCAGCTCCATGATATGGAACCCTAAATCCAGCTTGGCCCAGGGCTCTGTGGGGCTGTGATGAAGCCAAGCCATAAAACAGGACCAGGAGCAGGGAGGAGCAGGAGCTGCAGCCCGGCCTGCCCTGAGCAAACTCAGCCCCAGGGAGTGTCCCAAAACCAGCTGGGAAGGAAAACCCGGGGGTAAATACCCGGGAAAGCAGCTGTTTGTTCTGGAACACAATAAACTATATCCCAGGAGAGGAAGAGAGGTTCTCCTCCATGCCAGTATTGCCTGCTCCTCTCCCCGTGTGGGAATAATCCATCCCAGCACTGCCAGTGATGTGCTGAACCCAAAATTCCTGCAGGGTTTGTCCCATGGAGAAACCCAACCCAGCCAGGCAGGACATGGGGAAAAGGGACTCCAGGGCTGCAGCCTCTGCAGCGAAAACAAGCGATGGAATTGCACCACCATGATGTGAGTGGGGGGGATACGCCTTTGTGTCTTTGCGAGGAAAGGAATAATGGTTTACAAAAATAAATCCCTCTTCAGAGTGAAGTGAGTCATTCACAGCAGCCTCTTGAACATGACAAACAGCTCATGGAGCAAAACAAAGAGGAGATCTTTCAGTCTCGTTACCAAGACTGACTGTACTCCCCCAGCACTAAGAGCCACTTATGATTTATGCTGCTAAAAATCAATTGTATTTCATTGATTTTCAAGATTAAGAAACAGCAAAAAAAGTTTGGTCCAACCCGGGGAATGGTTTTATCTTCAGGTCTGAAGACAAACCTGGCTGGAATCCTGGCAGCTTCCAATGCTGCCAGGCAAATTGATCAGGAGAAGGGTGGGCACGTGTTTTACATGCACGGCTGAATATTTCATATGGAGCTATCAAAGGATATCAAACTTTGGGTTTGCACCAGGAAATTCCTGTCAGGTAAATCCCAAAGTCAAACCCAAGGTCATTTCTGATAACAAGATGGCAGAATTTCACCCGGCTGTGGAGAGAGGGGGAGAAAAAGAGATTTTTGGCAGTTTGGGTTTGCATTGATAGTATTTAAGCACTTCGAAGCCTGACTCATAATTGGTGCCAGATGCTCTCAATACACATAGGAAAAGGCAGCCTTTGTTCCATAAATTAATATTCTATAAAAAGCCAGGCAGCCAAAGGCTGCAGGAGGGAGCAGGGAGGATTCCCTGGGTGACAAAGGTGACACCAGCTCACGAGAGACTCTCTGGGAATCACCCAGTCCCAGCCCATGGAGGAGGCTTCCGAGGACTTGGGGACACAGGGAGTGTCCCCTTGGGCTGTGGGATGTGTGGGAAGGACGAGCCCAGTGCCACCACATCCCCGGGGCAGTGATTCTGTGCATGCCCTGGGCATGGCCGGAGAGAGGGGAGCTGTGTTTGGGGTCGGATGGATGGGGCAGTGAAACCTCCCAGCCCAAACCCCTGCTCAGTCCCGTCCCTACTGAGCTCCTGGCCCCGATTCACATCCCAGAGTCGCATCCATGGGGCTGGGGCTGCCCCTGGATCCCTGGCAGTGTCCAAGGCCAGGCCGGACAGGGCTTGGAGCAGCCTGGGACAGTGGAAATTGTCCCTGTGATGCCTTAGGTTTTAACTTTTATATTTTCAAGTTCTGTACTGCTCAGAGTGTAACTCTGAAGTTCCTTGGAGCCTGTAATTCCTGCTCTCTCGTACTGGGCAGACAGAACAAAGCCTCTCCAGGCTTTGCCTTCAAGGACAGCCAGGCTGTTTTTAGGCCCAAAATGCGTAAACTAAAGATTCTAAGGGGGGCAAGCTGAGGGGAGTTACATCATTAAACTGGGGCTTTAATTGGAGAATTAACCCTGATATGCAAATGGTCCAAACCTATAAAAGTGTGAAGAACTCGTGACCTGGGGTCCATCTTGGGGTCCATTTTTTGGAAGCAGCCTCTGGCTCCCCCAGGGTGTACCTTGAAGGCCCTTCAAATAAATACCTGTCTTTATTCCCTTCCTCTTGTCCAGTCTCTGTTTCCAGGTGGCTGCAGGAGGCATCACCTGTCCGTGGAACCAGATGAGGTTTAGGTCCCTTCCTGCCCAGCCCATCTCTGCCCAGGTGTGATTGTGTGTAACGCTCTCTGTTTTCCCAACGGGGCCACGAGGAGGGATTTGGGTTGTGCAGGGACGTGTGGCAGGAGCAGCACTCCCAGGCTGGGCCAGGGCTCGGAGCAGGAGCAGCTGCTGCTCATCCCCAGTGCTCCTCAGCGAGGGGAGCAGCAGCTCCCTGGGGTGCCCTGGGCTGGGTCTGGGGGCTGCTCCTGACACGGCGTCTTACAGAAACCACTGAATATTGCATGGCTACAAGGGCTGGGGAAACAGAAATGAACACGGATATTTCCGTGTTTGTGCATTTCGCAGGCTCGGAAGCGGCAGATTCTATTTGCATAACATATTGGACATTTGTCACGTCACATCTCTGCGTGTAAAGCTCGGAGCAGGGTTTGATGTTATCGTGGCCACGTCAGCCGTGCAGGGGGGCAGAGTTAGAGCTGGTACTGACACGGGGCTCGCTGAGAAACAGCCTCAGGGCCTGGGGAACCGAGCTCCGCAGCAGCGGGTAAATCATCCAGAGGAGAAATGAATCATTTAGAACCAAAATAATAAAAATAATAAAAATAAAAATAAAAATATAAAAATTAAAAAATTAAAAATAAAAATAAGAATAAAAATAAAAATAAAATAAAAATAAAAATAAAAATATAAAAATTAAAAAATTAAAAATAAAAATAAGAATAAAAATAAAAATAAAATAAAAATAAAAATAAAAATATAAAAATTAAAAAATTAAAAATAAAAATAAGAATAAAAATAAAAATAAAATAAAAATAAAAATAAAAATAAATCACTTTCTGAATCAAATGGGGCATCTCCTGAACCAAGTCCACCACCCAATGAAGCCATGGATCCTCCAAGGAGAGGGAGGGTTCCCCTGCTGGAAAAGGTTCCATCCTGGCCCAGGGTGTTCAGCTCTTTGGCTCAGGAATTACAACCCCTTTCACATCAGAGCTGAAAGTCTGGCAAGGTTTAAACGCTACTTGCACGCAGCTGTGGCAAGGAGGAAAGCACTGAGGTGTGCTGGTGGAGTTAAGGGACTTTGCAAGGTCCTTAAGATATTCAAACAGATTTCCCTGGGTGGATGTGGCTCCAAGGCTGTGGGGTAACCTCCCTTTTCCTTACAGGCCCTTTTGAATGGGATTGGGAAATTCAGCCACTGATTCCTGAGGACATTGGCCTCGTTCCTGGATCCCTGGCAGTGCCCAAGGCCAGGCTGGACAGGGCCTGGAGCTCCCTGGGACAGTGGAAGGTGTCCCTGCCATGGCAGAGGTGGCAATGGGTGGGCTTTGAGCTCCCTCCCAATCCAAAGCACACTGGGATTCCATGACTCTGCTTTTCCCATGAAATACTCAATTTTGGTACATGAGGCTTCCAGAACTGTCTCCACAGCACCTCAGGAAATCACAAGCCTGCACTGAATTCCTGCAGCTTGGATGTTTCTTTGAAACATCACTGTTTTAAATAATATTTCCTCCCAATGTTTTTCTTACCCTGATCAAAATACTGTAGGGTCTGAACATCTCTTTTAACTTAAATGAAGGAGCTGCTATCAAATGTCCCCCACACAGGTCTGAGTTCAAAAAAACCCCTTCTAAAAGTGCCTGGCTTGGGAGCAGGAGCCATCCACACTGGCAGATAATGCAGGAGATATTTTTCCGTCTCCCTTTCATTTATTTAGCTGCTCCACATTTCAGCCTTCAAGTTGATTAACATCACCTGCTGAAGTTAATTAAAGTATATAGGATGTAATAAGACTAATATGTTTGAGTTCTATCAATCACAGAATCTGGTGAGTCAATATTTGAAATTAATATATCACAGAGGGAGAAATCCTTGACATGGAGCTGAAATTAAAGGAGGAAGGAGGGATTGCAGAGCACAGGAAGAGAACATTTTGGGGATAACACGAGAGCAGAGCTGCACATGCCCTGTTCCCACTCCCTGAGGGATGGGGACCGTGTTCAGACTCATCTAAAATCCTCCTGGTGTATTTTTAGGATGTCAAGAAAGCTGCAATCAAGCCTGTGACTCTGAGAGCCAGGGAAATCTGGTGGGTTTAAGCCTTTGAAACCCCTTGCCAGGTGACATTTCCCAAGAAACCCTCCCTGGCTTCCCCAGCCCTGTCCCGTGCTGCTTCCCAGGCATCGCAGCAGAGAAGGGGAAAGGGCAGAGTCCTGGGGAGCTCTGCCTTGGGAATGCCAAGCCCAGAAAGGAAAATCCTGGCTCCACACACCTGGAGCTGCTGCCCACAGAGCGCAATTCCAGCCCCTGAGCGAGCTGAGGAGAGCCTGGGGCAGGGACAGGGGGGTGGGAGCCCTGGGAAAGCTCTGCCTGTCCTGGTGCTGGATCCGTCCCAGATTCCCTGCCCGGAGCAGAGGAGTTTTGCCCTCTGAAGGCACAGCTGTGACATGTTTTCTGGCTGGCACAAGGAGCATCAAGAGGAGGGGAAGGATGGATGGAGAGAGCCCTGGAAGAGCTGGGGACCTTCAGAGGGGATTTTGGGGGGGCAGTGCCAACGTGGCACTGCCCGGAGCAGAGCTGCCCCAGGGTCTGTGCACAGCTGGCTGAGTTACAGGGCCCTTCCTGCATAAAATATTGCAATACAAATTTATCAGCCATTCAAATCACCAGCTACAAGATCCAGGCGTGCCGTACGGCGGGGCCACGGCGCATTAATATTTATTGAGCTTGATTTGTTTAAGGAAATACACCGAGATTTTGGCGTAGGCAATTTCTATGGAATCAAACTGTGAAAGGCATTAATCACTGTCAATGATGTGTGTAGGGTACACAGAGCCCGTGGAAATAAAGGCTGGGTAAACACACGCTGTGGGATGTGTGGAGGCTGGAGAGGGCTGTGGGCGGGCGGTTGGCAGGGGCAGGTGGCTGTGCTCAGGAACCTGCCAGGGAATCCCGGAATTCCGGGAAATTCTGGGAAAACCAGGCTGGTTGGGGATGGGAAGAGCCTTAAAGCTCATCCAGTCCCACCCCTGCCTGGGCCTTGCACCATCCCAGGTGTCCATTATTGCCCTTTGGCAGGAAATTCTCCACAGATGGAGGCTCAGGCTGTGACCCCTGAGGGCACTGCAGGGCTGGGGGTGCCCAAGGACCAGGGTGTCCCTGTGCTCCTGGGGGTGACCACCAGAATCCAGCTCTGGGGCTAAACTGGAGCCTTTCCAAGGAGGATTTTTGGGAGCAGCCTGCCTGCAATGCAGCTTTTGCAATGGCAAATAACCCTGTGGCCGTGAGGATGCTGAATGACCACTGAAATATGGCATTTGTGGTTTCCATGGCAATTTTGTAAGATGTTAAGGGGAAATTAGAGCCACTTTCGTTCTCCCCTCAACATCATTTTATTGGGGTTTAAATGAGAGTGCTATTAAGAAAGAGAAAGGTTTCAGGATTTGTATGTTCACAGGGGAACTAAGCCTTAAACAGAAAAAAGTGTTAATAAAGCAATTTTAGAATTTAATCTGAGAGTTTATTTTCTCCTTTGCTGCCTTTCCTCCCCTGGGGATAGATTTCCTTCTTGCCCTGCTAAGGATTTAGGATGAAACCTTTTATATTTTTGGAAGCAGCATGAGACAGTCAGAAGTGAGAGGAGTTTAGCAATTCAGAGGTCAAGGAAATGATGGCTGCTGACCCCTTTGTTCTGAGCCAGTGGCTCAGACAGACCATAAACAGATGAGGGACGTCCATCCCTGCACCCAGCCTGGCTGGGAGGCTCAGATAAATTCGGGTAAAAATAATTTGCACTCTCAGTTCCGCTTCTGACACTTTCCAAGCCCGTGGAACGAGCTGGGAATGGAAACCCCAAGCATGGAGAGAAAGGCTCTTTCTGCACATGTCAGGGCTGACTCCAGGGGGAAACTCTGGAAATCTTATCAAAATCCCACTGAAGGTGAGATTTCTGCTGTGCTGCTGAGGCTCGGGCCCTGATAAACCCCTGAGGGTTTGGTTCAGGCTCTGAACCCAACCTGCAAACCCTGGGTGTGCTGCAGCATCAGCACCACTGAACTCAGGGAAGTGTCTCCTGTTCTTGACAGGTAAAATGCTGGTTTTTCCTCACCCCTGCCTGGCTGGGGTCAGGCAGAGGAGTCCCAGTGATGCAGAGGAGGGGGGAGATTCCCTGATGGAGCAAAGGCAGTGCAGGTGATGCCTTAGGTTTTAACTTTTATATTTTTAAATCCTGTACTGCTTAGAGTGTAACTCTGAAGTTCCTTGGAGCCTGTAATTCCTGCTCTCTCGTACTGGGCAGACAGAACAAAGCCTCTCCAGGCTTTGCCTTCAAGGACAGCCAGGCTGTTTTTAGGCCCAAAATGTGTAAACCAAAGATTCTAAGGGGGGGCAAGCTGAGGGGAATTACATCGTTAAACTGGGGCTTTAATTGGAGAATTAACCCTGAGATGCAAATGATCCAAACCTATAAAAGTGTGAAGAACTTGTGACCTGGGGTCCACCTTGGGGTCCATTTTTTGGAAGCAGCCTCTGGCTCCCCCAGGGTGTACCTTGAAGGCCCTTCAAATAAATACCTGTCTTTATTCCCTTCCTCTTGTCCAGTCTCTGTTTCTAGGTGGCTGCAGGAGGCACCACAGGGACGGAGCTCTCCTGTCACTGCCCCAACCATGCCCTGAGTCAGCTCCACCTCTGCAGGGATGCTCTGGCAGCTCTGGGCCAGCTCTTTGGTGGCTGTGACACTGATTTCTGTGGTTTAGGGGATGTGAGGTGCTGTCACACCGAGGCAGGGCCCTGCCCATGGGTAACCTGATTTTATGGCTGTAGGGCACTTGCTTCTGCTCCCCTACACTCTGCCTGGAAATCACAGCCTGGGAAAAGCTGCTGCTGCTTCTGTGCCATCAGTCGTAAATTCCTGCAGTTAAAAACTATTCCTCCATTTTTCTTCAAACTTTTACAGTGCTGGATTAATTAATGAATTAAATTAAACAAAGGTTACCCTGGCTGGATGATAGTTGTGAGCACTTTGCAGCTTTGCAAGTGGGAATTGGTGTAAAAGCAGAGAAACAGCTCTCACGCTTCATGTCTGGGTTTGGTTTATGTTTCTCCTGACACGTTTGCACAGTTTGGAATAATGTTGGAATAAAGGAAGGAACTGGACAGTGCCAGGAGCAGCTCTGGCAGCATCAGCCCAGCTGCTCCCTGCCTGGAGCCCCGCCAAGCTTGGAGCGGGCTGCAACATCTGGGGGCTTGGGAGAGGGCTCTGAAACATGGAAAAGGCTTAACCTGGAACCAGCAGCGCTGCGGGGGGGGTCAGGGGTTGAGGAAAACAGAGCAGGCTTGGCCAGGGAAAAACACAAGGCAGGGATGGACGAAATTCAACTCAATCGTTGCGTATTGACCTCGACTTGAAGATGACCAGGTCCAATTAACAATCATTAATGAGGCTCAAGGCAGCCAGGAGTGACCTTCCCAAGGACCAGGTGAACCTTGAGAGATGGGAGTTTGCACAGAGCACAGTGAAGTGCAGGAATCCCGAGGTTTGGAGAGCAGGAATGCCAGGGCATGGAGAGCAGGAATGCCAGGGAGTGGAGAGCAGGAATGCCAGGGTATGGAGTGCAGGAATGCCGAGGTTTGGAGCGCAGGAATGCCAAGGTTTGGAGAGCAGGAATGCCAGGGCATGGAGAGCAGGAATGCCAGGGAGTGGAGAGCAGGAATGCCAGGGTATGGAGTGCAGGAATGCCAGGGTATGGAGTGCAGGAATGCCAGGGTATGGAGTGCAGGAATGCCAGGGTTTGGAGAGCAGGAATGCCAGGGTATGGAGTGCAGGAATACCGAGGTTTGGAGAGCAGGAATGCCAGGGTATGGAGTGCAGGAATGCCAGGGTATGGAGTGCAGGAATGCCAGGGTTTGGAGAGCAGGAATGCCAGGGTATGGAGTGCAGGAATACCGAGGTTTGGAGAGCAGGAATGCCAGGGTTTGGAGAGCAGGAATGCCAGGGTATGGAGTGCAGGAATGCCAGGGTATGGAGTGCAGGAATGCCAAGGTTTGGAGTGCAGGAATTCAGCAAACCTGCATGGAAAAACCTCTGCTGAAATCAGTTCCAGAGCAGAGCTGCCTGGGAGACCTTGGAAATCCATCTGTGAAGAGCAGGTGAGGCCTGAGCGTGTTCCAAGGGTTTAAAACGACTCTCATTAACTCCTTAAACAAGGAAGAGTTTCTGGACTTTCAATAATGTGCCCAGAGGAGCAGTAAGAAGGAAGATTTAAGGAAACTTGAATCAAATATGACTTTCATTTCAACTTGCATATGATCAGGGAGGCAGCAGCGCTTTGTGGTTCAGGGATGAGGAGGGCGGGAAGAAAATCCAAAGTGCCCCGGAAATCCCAGTTTAAAAGCGCTGCTGCCTTAGGGAGGATAAAATCCATTTGTCCCCCACTGAGACTTTGCAAGGACCTGATGCTCTTTTGAAACCTGGGATGAAGGACGAGGTTTGGGCTGCAGAGCACACCAGCCACAATCAGAATCCTGGAGTCCTCAAGGCTGGAAAAGCCCTCTGGGATCATCTCAGCCCAGCAGCACCATGGGGTTCCCCACCAAACCATGTCCAGCGGTTTACTGGGGGGCAAAGTGATGCTGATGGAGCTGAGGGAGCCTTTGCTGGGTGGGTTTGCAGTGTCCCGTGCAGGTCCATGAATGAGGAGCAGAGCAGGGATTTCTGGAAGAACTTTACCCCAAATCCTTAAACCCAGCCAGGGCAGCACCTCCTCCTCTGGACCACCAACTCCAGCTCCAGCCCTGAGGTGAAGCTGGACTCCAAAACAAACAGAAACCCTACAGCCCTAGACAGGGGCACTTTAATTGATCCTGGTGATCCCTTTAGAGGTGGAAATCTGAGAGCGGGTAATTCCCAGTCCCTTCCTCCTGGAGAGGGGCTCGGGCCATTGAAATCCCCTTTGTGCCAGCCCTTTTCCCTGTGTCTGAGTCGCTGTGCTTAAACAAAACCCGCGGGTGATCGTTTCCAGAGCCACGGAAAGGTGTTCAGGGAAAATGAGCGCTCTGCTACCCACACCAGACTCCTTTTTTTGGCTTTTTTAGTTCTACAGAACTATCTTCGCTTTCTGAAATGTGAAGGAAAAGCCATATCCCTCCAGCTGTTGAGTTAAGCAGAGTCTTATTCAAATTATGTAGGGGGAAAAAAATGTCATAACATAATGAGAATCAAATGTTGGCTTCAGGCGCCTTCATATTCGAGGGTTTTAACAAACAACAATAGCAACAAAACACTTCAATCTTTTATCTGCCAGTGGAAAATGGTCATTTAAATAAACATTAACTAAGCTGGGGAACTTTGATGTCGTGGTAGCAATTGGTTTCTGACAGACAAGATGGTTAAAGCCTTATTCTTTTTAATAGGTAGCATTTTTAGAGACAGATTATCTGAATTACAGCCCACAACTGCTCCTTTCCCGGCGCTGTTTCCCTCTGGGAACTGCAGCTGGGGCTCCCAGGGCCAGGGGAGGGCGGGGAAGGGGTTTGTGGCTGGCAGAGATGGACACAAGGAGTCAAAGCCTCCAATTGTCCATTTCCAGTGTTGATACGTTGATAATCAATCTTCCAGACCTGGGGTTGTTTGATTTTGGGAGGTGCAATGCAGAGAAATCTCTCTTGGGAAGGCCCAAGGGGGTTGGAACTGGGTGATCTTTAGGGGCCTTTCCAACCTGAGCCATTCTGGGTTTGTGCTTCCATGGAAATGGAGAATTGTCTGGATTTCGTCACACGAACACCGCTCAGCTCCTGCTGTCAGTCTGAGCACGTTTCTGTCTCTGAAATCAAGCCTGGCAAGTGAAGTTAGGCACCAAAAGCCCGCGGAAAACAGCTGAGAGTGGGGCTGAGAGGAGCCGAGTCCTCGAAAACAAAGAGCAGCCAAGATCTCCGAGCAGCCAGGAGGAAGGGAAGGAATTATTAACATCATTAATTTGATTGCAGCCTCACCACGGGCGGGGGGGGCCCTGAGTCAGCGCTGCAGGAACCAGAGTGGGGCTCAGCGCAAACATCGAACATCGCGCTCCCATATCCCGGGGAAAGGCTTTTCCAGGATCTGCAGCGTCTGAGCAAACGGCTCGGGGCTACCGGGGGTGGCTGTGACTGACGAGCCCCAGCACAGAACCCGCAGCGAGCTCCGGAATCCTGAAAGGCAGGGAATGAGCGAGAGGGGAAGAACAAAAGGCTCCTTTGATGTGCTCACCCGCACAGTGTTTAGCGCAAAATGCAAATGTTCCCTCATGCTGGAGAACACTTATCAATATTAAGGCATACACGGAGCAGAAGAAAGGAGGAAGAACAAAATACAACACTTAACAAGAGGGTAATTTAGCCTGTTGGCAAGTGCTTTAAGCCGAGTTCATGAAAAATTACTCGCACGATTGTTTTGCGGGGTTTCTGGGCTTTTATGCATAAATCATGACATTGATTCCACAGGAGGCTCGTGCTCTCTCAGGTGTGTGAGCACACGGGGGCACGGGGAAGGCGAGGGAGGATTGACGTGTGGAAATTGGAGAGGCAAGGAACCGTCCCCCCCGTTGCTCCTACAAGCTCAGCCACAGCTGTCGAACAGCTGGAACACGAGCGGGCTCTTGATTAAAACATGGTGGGAACCACCTTGGGCAGCCTCTCGGGAGAACATCCAGGCACTCAGAGCTGCCAGGCTGAGTCTTCCATCCACCCATCCTTGCCTCCTTGTTTTCTTGAGGAGAAAAAAAAAAGCAGAGGGCACTGGGAGCCCCAGAATGGCCAAGAGAGAGGGAAATCAAATCAACTGGATGCTACAGCTACAGCAAATATCACGGTCAGGGTGAGGGGAGGGAAGGTCCAGGGATAGCTGAGGAGGGTTTGTTTCATGGCATTCCAATTTCTCAGCCACATTTATGTCTCCTAAAATAGAGGCAAGGGGTCCAGCAGCATCCACGAGCACAGGGGGGCACGGGGAGGGTCAGCAGGAGCTGAGCCAGGCAGGAGAGCTGGGAAAAGGCAAAGCCCTGGGATGAGAACAGGCTCAGGGCATCCACATCCCTTGCCCAGACACGCAGCACTCTGATTGCTGTCCTCACTCAGCCCTCAATCTCCTCTGCTTAAGCACGTTCTGTTCAGCATCCAGAGCCCAGCTGGTCCCAGCCCACGGCCTGGAAACTCCTCCTGATCCCTTCCTCCCGAGCCATGGAAATGTAAAATAAAGGCCTAAAGAAGCTCCAGGTGAACAACCCATGGCCAGTTCCGACTTCCCAGAGACCTTCCCCTGCCATCGAGGGGTGCTGCTCACACAGCACTGATGGCCCTTCCCAATGAACACCCTCATTTCTCATCAGCACTCCCCCACCCTGTGTAATCTCTGCTATCAGTCACTTGTGAAGAGCTTTAATCTGATTATTTCAGGGACAAATCTCTCCTGCACATCTGCAACTGCACGGGTTCTCAAGGGAAAAGCCAAATCAAGTTGTGCCCTGGACAGCGACCGCGGTTCCAGCTCGAGAGGGCAGATTGGAGCTGCAAAATCCGCCTTCAATTCAGTGTTCTCAGAGAAAAGCACCTCAATTCTCCTTTTCTCATTTCCCAATCTGCAAAGTGGGAATGAAACCACCCACTTCTCCTGGAAACCCTGGGGCTGTACCCTGGAGAGGGCTGCACACCCCTGGAGTAAATGATACTGTTCGAGATGAAAGCATTTTGGGGTATTTTAGGAGTTCATTCTCAAAAATGTCAGTGATTTGTGAGTTTCTGTATTCGTGATGCAGCATTTCCTCGCTCCATTTGCAGGAGACACGAAATTGCCAGGACAATCACAGCCACTTCTGCTCCCAATCCTAGAAGAGGATATTGGTTTTTGAAGAGAGAAATAGAGCCCAGGCTTCTCCTTTCCTATAAAATCTTATTTGTTTTGGTTTTGTTCTTAGAATTACTTTGGGTTATTTAATAGCAGGAAAATCTGTGATAATTTTTTAGCAATTGCAGAATTTTCTATTTCACCAGCTGCTGCTTTTTGAGGACAGCAGAAGTTTTTTCCTTGTTTTTGTTTTACTTCCAAGAGTTCACTAAAGTCAACAAACCCAAATCACTGCCAACACCCAGTAATTCTCTTTCAAACAAAAATGACATCATCAGCCACGATCACATCCATCCTTCACCCTGCTGCCAGTGGCACAAGGATAAAGCAATAGCTCAAAACTGAAATATTGCCTTGCACAGCTTTCACAGAGTCCCAGAACGGTTTGGGTTGGGAGGAACCTTAAAACTCCTCCAGTGCCACCCTCTGTGTTCCAGGGACACCTTCCACTGCCCCAGGCTGCTCCAAGCCAATCTGGCCTTGGACACTGCCAGGGATCCAGGGGCAGCCACAGCTGCTCCAGGAGCTCCATTCCAGGCCCTCCCCACCCTCCCAGGGAACAATTCCTTCCCAATATCCCATCCAAACCCTCCCTGCTCCAGCACAGAGCCATTCCCCACTGCCCGCCCTGTCACAGGGCAGATTCTGGGACTTGTTCACCGAGAAACAGCAGCCAAAGTGCTCTGATCAATAACCACTCTTGACTCACTCCCCACGGGTTTGCCCCACTCCTTTCCAAGCTCCTCTGCACTCAGCTTTTCCTGTGAGGATTCATTGGCAGCCAGAGCCACCCTGCACAGGGAACCACGGCCTGGGTGACAAACGCCTGGTTCCTATCAGCTGGGGGAGGATTTTCCCCGTGCTCCCTCATTCCTGCAAGGAGGGAAATGCAGAAATGAGCCCGTTCTCACTGTCCCCCAGTGCTGGGCTGCTGCTGCTGTGAGCTGTGGCACTGAGCAGATATTTCCTGCTCTGTCTCACAAACCCTGCAGGGCTTCCTGCCTTCATGGAATACACACAGCCACGCTCGTGGTTATTCTCCAGTATCTTTCCAAGAGCTGGGCATGGTGGCAGCTCAGGCTCATTTTTAACACGCCTTAAATGGTTTTTTTCTCCCCTTCATTAAAGTAGAAGAATTGTCCCAGCATAACGAAACCTGATGTCAAAGCAGACCCCTGAGCCCATCTCCCCTCTCAAGGTAATCACATTTTAAACCCATGGCCTGTGCTGGGTTTGTTTCCAGCATCTATGAGGCAGTTTGGGGAGCTGTTTAAAGTGTGGGGTTTTTGCAGGAGCATTTTGGGAATGGGGACTTTGCCAGGGGGGCAGCAGGGGAGGGGCAGTGGGGTCCCAGCAGGGCACAGCCCTTCCCTCCAGGAGCTGCTGAATTCCCAGCACGGCATCCCTGGGATGAAACACCTGTAAAAGGGTGATTGTAGCTCTCTGTAAATGATGCCTTGCCAGGAGCCCGACTCGAGAGCTGAGGGATTCAGCGTAAAAGCAGCACAGACAGCCCGCTCAGAAATGAATTTTTCCATAATTAGGCCACAAAGTGGAAAGTCCTCTTAACACTGCATTACTGAGCACCTGAAAGGAGAGAATGAAAAGTTTCTCAAGGGGCCACCAGACCTGAAAAAGCAAATCACTGAGGCCAAAGAAAATGAGATTAAATTGAACTTCTGAAATGCAGTGTGTCTATTGACCTCCCTCATACCAAGTGCTTTCTTCATGTTCCTGTTCTTAAAAAAAGGGGAAAAAAACTCTCCAGGAGAATGCAGGCTGCTCAGCAGATAGCTGGAGGCTGAGTTGGATTTGAATTTTGATCAAAGTTCCTCTCATTTGCCATGCTTTCCTGTGTCTGCACTCCCAATCTGCCTCTTTTGCTTAAAATAATGCTTCCCATACAGGGAGTCATCGCTGCCATACAAAATAAGGAAACCTGGGCTCTTGCAAATGTCGTTTGTGCTGTCTGGGAGTTCTTCTCCATGATCCAGGCTGCTGGAAAAGGAGCATCAGGATCGCCCTGGCACACAGGGGCTGCTCGGGGTGGGCACCCTGGCACTGCCCCCACACCACCCCTCTGCCTGTCTGCACCCCCAGCTTCTCCACGAGCAAGAAAAATGTTAATTTCCAGCAAACTGCACAATTTCCTCACTCCTCGAGTTGGAATAATGTCACCTCCAGCCCTCTTCCTCCTCTTTTTGGGACACAAAAGATGCAGGAACAGCAAACGAGGAGGGTGGCAGAGGAACCACCTGGGAAGGGCCTTCTCCAGTTCCCACCCACAGGGATTGGCATTCCCACCATGGCAAAGCTGCAGATCGTTGGTTTGCTTTGAGGGATCGTCCAGCATGGGCCAGGCTGCTGACAGAATTGTTCCATAAAGCACCTTCCCTGTGCCTCTGTGCACCCTCCTCACACTGAGGCAGCAGCAGGGTGGGTTTGCAGCCAGCACCAGGGCAGTATTAAATATTGAATATTAAATAGTGAGTGTTAAATATTAAATATTAAGTAAGGAAAACATCCAGTGGGGAGGAGTGAGGGGGAGGATTGCCCAGCTTGGTGGTTTTTGGTGCTGGTTTTCCTGCCTTGCCAAGGGCAGTGTCCCACTGAGGGGCCTGAGAATCTTGGTATCGACTGAAAAGCCACTCCAGGGTGCCAGGATCAGCCTGGATCAGAGCACCTGCACCCCATGGAATGATCTGATGGAGATTTGGGCACTCAGCTGAGTGAGGTATTGGCTCCCCATCCCAGGCTGCTCACGTCTCATTGCAGGGCAGAGCTGTGGGGCCCAGAGCACAAAACCCATGCAATATTTCTTCCTCCAAACCCTGCAAACCACTGCAGTATTTTAAAATATGGATTATCTCCAGCTTCTGCTCCTCTTGATGGCTCCACCTCATTTGTCTTGCTACTCTAATTTCCTTAAATGTGTGTTTTCTTTACAGGCTACTAACTACAGACAACTTGCAGCAATCAGCTGCAGTTTATGCATCGACATCGCACTCTGTTACTGGGAATTCATTTCCAGGGGATGGTGAACTTTAATGAACTTGGAAATTGGATCATTCTGTTGTGTTCAGGGACACGCAGGAGACTGAGGGAGGGCTGTCCACGGGAAAGGCTCCTGGAATAATTTAGAGATGAAAATGCAGCTTGGTCAAGCTTAGATTGTCCCAGCCTCTGCCTCTCCTCTCCCCTGTTGCATTTGAGGATGAGGTTTGGTGGTGAACACGGGGATGGTGGGGGGTTCATGGCTGAACTGGATGATCTTACAGGTTGCTTCCAACCTTAACCATGCCACCATTCCATGGTTTTGCTGTGGCCATTTTTGGCCACATTCTCCTTTCCCAAAGAGCCACCAGGCTGACCCTGCTGTGCCACCTCACAGGAAACCTGCACCAAGCACCAAGGGCACATGGGTTTATATTTCCCATTTTTTAACTGTTTTTTTGAGATGTGACACCGTTAATGCAACTTTCAACTCAGAAACTCAAGAGTGCTGCCACAGAGTTTGTCTCTCCAGCAGCACCTGCTCTCCTTGACTGCTCTGACAGATTTTTCTTTGGAACACCTTTGTCCCTTCATGGATTTGTTCACTGGGGAAGGTCAGGGTGCCACCCTGCACTCTGCATTATCTCCTCCCGAGTCCCCTGTCCCTGCAGCAATCCCACCTTTCCTGCGAGGCTCTGGCACTCCCAAATCCAGCTGAGACTTTCATTAATGAGATAACAAAAGGGAAAACACCCAAAGAGTGAACCCCCGAGTTGAAGACTTTATCTGCTCTTTGCAGCTGCATCTTTCTTCCCTCCTTTTTTCTTCCTTCCTTTTTTTTTTGGGGGGGGGAGCTGCATTCCTGGCCCATCAATACTGTTTCTCATTAAATTAAATAGCTTATTGACTGGAGAGCGCCGGAGCCACGCGGCCGACGGGATCTGCGAGCGGCACCTTCCCCGTGCAAACAACCACAGGTCAGTGCGCAGTAAATCAGCCGCTAATGGAGTTTGAACTCCGGGAATCACTGCTGTGTACCCTTTTTATTTGTTTTTAATTTGTATCAATGGTAATTCTGTCGCTTCCAATTTATGTGACGGCCGCGGTTGCGGAGCAGCGGAAGCCCCGTTTTTCTTCTCGTTAACCGCGGAGCTCGCGGTGCCGTGGCAGCCAAGGCACCCCCAGCTCTCGGGGCTCAGGTGTCTTTCCTGATTTCCTTCCCTTTCTTGTCCATCAGCAGCGCCACCGGGATCTTTCCTCATGGAAAAGGCGGTCAGGCCTTGGAAGGGGCTGCCCAGGTGGAGTCCCCATCCCTGGAGGTGTCCAAAGGACACTCAGAGCTCTGGGCTGGTGACAAGGTGGGGATCTGGATGGACTGGATGATCTCGGACGTCTTTTCCAACCTCGGTGAGCCCCTGATCTGCTCTCCCTGGAGGTGTGAGCTGGCCCACCCCAGCTTCCCCCATGTCACAGAGGGGCTGGGGACAGCTCCAGCCCCATCTGCAGCTTGCTCCTGACTGCCTGACCATGGCCAGGGAATGTCCCGTGGTATTCCCATAACCCCAGAAGGAGTTTGCAGGGATTGGGATGTTCGTTAGAGCTGCTGCCAGGAGGGGAGGCCCATTTTCCCCGGGACCGTGTGTGTGTGCTTCCCTGGCTGCACGAGGGGCCGTGCAGAACACGTCTGTTTGCAGAGTCACACGCACACGTTTCTCCCCTACAATATTTTGGGAAGCTCCACAGACGTGTTAGGAAAGCTGTCACTTGCACAAACTTCCCTGCAACCGGAGTGTGATTTTTTTTTTTCAGAGCTATTAATCGAGGGCTAGAGCGGAACCAGCTTGGCAAAAAGGAACAGAAACAAACACCCAAAAATCAACTCCAAAAATGAACCAAAGGAGCTCTCGAGGGAGGTGCACTGAGGAGTTGAAGTTCCACTCAGGTGTTCACACAGCCCAGGTGAGCTGGGGCTCTGTCCAGAGGGCTCCAGGCAGCTGCTGCCCCTCCCAGCCCATCCTGCTCCCCACAATCCCAGGGATGATCACGTCACCACCATGGTGGGATTTTCTGTCTTGGGCAAGGGAGGAAGATGCTGAAGGGAAAGCAGGGATGGCTCTGGGAAAATACCTTGGGATTGAGTTTATCTGCACGGAACCCCGGCTGCCTCGTGCAGCAGAGCAGCAGGAGAGGCCTGGGCTCTGTCTCAGCTCCGTGCCACCCCTGAGATGCTCTTTCTCCTCCCCTCACCTCCCCTCGAAGAGAATAAAGCCAGAGAGGAAATGACTGATTGAATACCCACGATAAACCATTCACAGCTCAGCCCCGGCCACGCCGAGTGCCGTCAAACTGTCCTGAGAAAGAAGGGTATGAATAAAAACCATGATCTGCACACAAACAGAAAAAGGCTGAATTCTTCAAATAAATGGCTCCCAACAAATAATTTGACCGGCTCTCATGAGCGGCTTAAGCCCTCGAGCATGAAGATTATCAGCCCCATGTAATTTTCTCCTGGCTGATGTAGCTGCAAAGACCATTCATATTCATATAAATGTCTAATGTCTAATCCTCTAATCTAATCCTTTTTTTTTTTCCCTGCTCATGCTAAAGCTTCCCAGCCTGGGCTCCAAAGCCCTCTGAGCAATGGAATTATTGATAAATTACTGCAGAGAGGAGGAGCACAGCACAGATGCCAAACCCACCAAGCTCTGCCTCCTCTGCAAGAGTTGGAATTTCTCTGTTGGGTGAGTGTGGAGGACAATTGCAGGTGGTTTTCCCTCCCTGGTAGTTTTCACATCCTGGCCCAGGGCTGGAGTGAGGTGGTTTCTCCTCCACTGGGGCTTTCAGAGAGTTTGAGGAATGGTCTCACTTTATCACAAGTCAATGAAGCTCTGTTTGTGCAAATTAAAAATATAAAACAAAAAATGAACAATATAAAACAAAAATATAAACATAAAAAAATTCCTACAGATAATCATGGAATGGTTTGGGTTGGGAGGGACCTCAGAGCTCATCCTTGGGCAGGGACAGCTCCCACTATCCCAGGTTGCTCCAGCCTGGCCTTGGACACTCCCAGGGATGGGACCAGATCCAAAAGCAGTAAAATCCCAGCTCCCAAGCCCAGCCTTATTTCTGCCTCTCCCCTGCCCTGTGAGCAGCCCCACATTTATTTATGGATATTCCTCCTGCGCTCACTCGGGGGGAAAGATTTGTACCATGGGCAGGAATTATAAATCCAGGCACAGTTTGTGGCCTCTGAGCGTTTCTATAATAAAAATTATCATCCTGGAACTGGTTTTCATTTGGAATTAGGCTGAGGCTCGTCAATGCATTATCTCACTTAGACCAACAAATAAGCATCAGACGGGAACTTCTTTCAAATCACGGCGGCCTTGGACCAATTTTGAAATCCTGCCCTGGAGCAGCAGACTCGGTATCCCATTTATTGGTCCCCCGAGGCCAGTCAGTTCCCCATTAACTTTTACCTCCAACTAATAGCACATTCATAAGCAATTTTGTGGGTGACTCTGAGACTTTAAGCTGCTCTGCTTTTTTTTTCCCCTTATAAATTATCTTTTTGCTTGATGATATGGAATTATTTAGATGACAACTCCCATTAAAAGAACCTGTGCTCTTACAGGCAAAGACGTTTTTTCCCAGATAACACCGCTGGAAAATTGTTCTAAACCTACTGAATTCACAGGACAGAGTTTTGCCACGATTAAAAAGGAAGGGAGCCTTTTCCATTTGAATATTGTCCTTTTGATAGCTCAAAAACACATTTCCAAGTCAATAAGTTTTCGGCTGTGTTGTCAGACTAAGCTGGTTTTTATTATAATTCTCCCCCATGCTTTTCACAGATACTGAATGTTTTGTAAATAGAATTCATTTGTAAAATGTCGCCTTCTGCCCCTATTGTTGGACATTTAGTTGTGTTCAAGCCTGGCCGTGGGCAGGAGGACAAAGGCTCCCCTTGCTCCTGGAGCTCTTTCTGCTCAGTTACATCAGCTGCACTCAGCGATGCTCAAGAGTTTTTGTGTGGGCTTGTGTGAGCAAACGCAGCCCTGTGTCCTTCAAAAACACCTGCAGTGCTGGAGGCAGCAGTTCCAACTCAACAGAAAGCTTTGGGAAATGTGTGGAGAGGAATTTCCCCACAAATGCAGAGCCACAGTGAGGGTGAGGGCACAGACACAGGATCACAGAGGGTTTGGGTGGGAAGGGACAGTAAAGTTCATTCAGCAGAGACACCTTCCACCATCCCAGGGTGCTCCAAGCCCTGTCCAGCCTGGCCTTGGGCACCCCCACACCAGTGGAGAGCTCTTGTCACTGAGGAGGTGACAGGGAGAGAGCTCAGGTGTGACACAAGGCCACCGTGTCCCAGAGGGATGGACAGGGCAAGCTGTGAGAGGAACCTCTGGCAAAAGAATCCTGCTGGGCAGAGACATTTGGTGGGATAAATTGCTGAATTAGAGAACCCTCAGGGTTGGAAAGGACCTTCAGGACCCGGGCTGGCAGGAAGAGCTGCTCACACTGCGGTGTGGACGGGTCCCTGGTGCTCCCTACGGCATGAAGGGATGGACAGAGGAGTGTCCGTGCCTCTGTCCGAGCTGCAGTGGCAGCCCTGCACTCAGGGACAGAGGCAGGGCCAGGAAAGGATTTCTGACAGCTCCAGTGGGGCCCAGCCCAAGGGATAAAACCCCTGGAGAGGACAGAGCTGCCAGCCCCAGCCCCCCCTGCTCACCCCTGTGGGGTCACTGCCCTGCAGAGCAGCAAAGCCTGCGGGCACCTGGCACCTCTGGCAGGGAGAGAAGTGTGGATTTATGGTCAGAGATCCCAAAAGCTCTTCAGACCACTTACAGAGCTCGCTGGCGCTTTCTCAGGCACTTTGAAACTTCTTTCCAACTGTATTCCAAGCACTGACCTTTGGCTGTGCACAGAAATAAATAGGCACACACAGAACAACAGTCTGCATGGAAAATAAAAATGTTGACATTAATAAATCATTAAAGGATTTTGATGCCCAACAGCAAGCACAGACCTTTCATCCCTTATTTCTAACTCTGCATCTGGCAACTAATCTTGTGAAAACAAGAAGAAATTATTTATATTCTTTTAGCATTCTATAAATCAAGTGTTGCTCTAAGGACTGAACTAATATTTTGAGAGGTGAAAATGGGGTTTTGTGTGGTTTGCTACACGCACCGAGTCTTTGGCTGGTGGGATATCAAAAGGCCAAGATGGAATCTAGAGAAATAAAGAGTCTGAAATGTAGGCAGCAGAAGGAGATAATTCAGCAGAGCAGTGCCCAGTTTGGCTTTGTAGAGGGAGAGTTATGGGCTGCAGTTATTGTGCTTTCTGTGTGGTGCTTGGCTTTTAAATGCAGATACTGGGAATCCATCACAGTGTTATTTGTTTGCTTGTTTCCCTCTCCCCACGAGTGAGGAGACATCGATAGAGTTTAACTGCAAAAATACACCCGTCCACCCTCTGCACCTCCTCCACATCCATCCACCCTCTGCACCCCCTTTATTAAGCTATGGCCTAGCAGGGAAAAATAATAATAAAAAAACGCCATCTACGGCCACTTGTGTTTTAAGGAAAGAACAAAACCAGGAGCTCCAAACCTTAACCTGATTTACATCCCTGGCAGAGCAGCACTCCCCGTTACAGCCACCTGCAAAGCAAGTTTATAAACCCACTGCCAGAGCTTCCACTGCAGCTGAGAGGGCCACGAGGGCTCCTATAAACAATATTTTATCGATTAGAAAAGGCAGAAACCCCTGTTATTTACACCAGACTTTTTCACAGCACTTATCGATGTTCCTCAGGCTCAGAGGAGATGGAGAGAGAGACCTGGAAAATGGAACCCACGGAGCTGCTGTGGTGCTGGGCTGCTCCTGGAAAACAGCCCTGGGGGAAACAGCCCCGAGCTCCCAGCCCCTTCTCTGGGGAGCTCCTGCCCAGGGGCAGATGCAGGACAGAACAGTGGAAATCTAATTCTTCAGGCAACCACCAAACCCCATCGCTAAATGAGCAGCCCCAGGGGTTAGAATTAAAATTTGTAATGCCAGAATTATCACCAGGAAAGTCAGAGCTGCCTGGGCAGAGCAGGGCTCGTGAGAGAAAATGGCAAATTCCCTTTCTGCTGCTACAGATTCAGGTTCACAGAAACTCCATCCCTGTCCCCTGGTCAGCGAGGGAAGCACCAGGGAGAAAAGCCTCATCCCACAGAACAGGACCACGGGGGCACAATGAACCCTCCAACACTTGCACTGACCCTTTCACCAAACCCTGAGAGCTGTAAGAGCCACCAGCTCCTCACCCCTTCCACTGCCCCACAGCCTGGTGGTGGCACAGTCTCCAGCAGCACGTGGAACAGCAGCCACGAAGGTTTGGTTAATGGTTTTTAATTAATTTTAATTACTTACATTTTTGGGGGGAGCAATAGCTTAACCTCACTGGATCTCAGCCCCTCTGATGGCTCTGGGACCTCTGCCAAGTTCCTCACTACAGATCAGATCCCCCAGCACCATTTGATAATGAAATGGGTTTTAAAAGGAAGGGACAGAGGCAGAATCAAACACCTCCAGCAGAACCCCGGGGCGCTGGGAGAGGATTGTGATTTGGCATGGAGATGAAATGGGAGTTTGGGGGTTGGATGAATAACGTTACCTGTGCTGTGTCCTACTTTCCAAACTCAGGGCTCGTGGGCCTGTCAGGGCTCTGTCCCTGCCCAGCTGCCTGCAGCCTCCTTCCACAGGGACAGGGGAAGGTTCCCACCTCGTGCAGCCGGGGAGGAGCAGCTCTGGGATCCCCCAGGGACACAGGGACAGCGTTTCCATCGGCCCCATTTCCATTGCCTCATCTCGGAGCATCTCCTGCTGATCCCCCCAAAGCCAGGGTCCTGCTCCACCACCCCTGGCCAGCAGAGCTCTGCCATCCTCCAAGGGTTTTTCCAAGGATCTCACACCTTTCACTCTCCCATGGCTGCTCCAGCCTCTCTCTCAGCTCCCCAGATCCCCAGGATTATTTGTTCCTTTACTACAGACTTCACTCCTTTCTCTGATCTCACCCTCACGTCTTCCTTTCAGCTTTCCAACAATTATTTATTTATTCACTGGAACCTTTTCCACCTGTGCCTTGATCAGCATCCAAAATCTCCTTCTGCACCAAGAGGCTCTTGCTGCATCCCGTTCCCCACGGAATCCTGCAGCACAGCCAGGGTGCAGATGTGCAGATGGCAGAGGGCACTGGTAGCACTGGAGTTTGCCTTTGTCCCCTTTGTTTTCCTTGCCACCCTTTCCCTGTTTGCTGGGTCCAAACTCCCTCCCTGTGGCTCTGATCTCCTGCCCAGCAGCCCTGGGCGAGCTTCAAAGGACCCAGCGTTTGGGCAGAGCACAGAGGGGAATCTGTCACTTTTGGATGCTCTGCTAAGGCTTCTCTGAACCTCGGCCCAGGCTCCAAATCGGGCTCCAAGCCCCCTGCGAGCACATTTTCATTGGGGCTGGCTGGATGTCCACGCTCAGAGCTGGAAATTCCTGTCAAATGATAAATCCCTCTGTGGCCTTGCACCTCTTCTGAGGGCAAGAGAGAAGCGGAATGGAAGGGCTTTGTCAGGGCACACAAAGGTGGAAAATAAGAAAAGCACTGAATGCATTTATGCCAAGCCCTGCCTGCAGCAGGAGCATTGCTGTCACCTCCTGCAGCAGGGACACTGCTGTCACCTCCTGCAGCAGGAATTGCTGTCACCTCCTGCAGCAGGGATACTGCTGTCACCTCCTGCAGCAGGAATTGCTGTCACCTCCTGCAGCAGGAATTGCTGTCACCTCCTGCAGCAGGGACACTGCTGTCACCTCCTGCAGCAGGAATTGCTGTCATTCCTGCAGCAGGGACACTGCTGTCACCTCCTGCAGCAGGAATTGGTGTCATTCCTGCAGCAGGAATTCTGCTGTCACCACGGCCACCACTGCCCTGAAGGGACCTGAAGGAACCTGTGTCCCACAGGCTCCTGGTGGCACAGATCAAACCCCTCTTCACCAGCACAGATGAAGCTCAAGGGGAGGTCAGGAGTCTCCAGCACTGATTTGACCCCCCCTGAATTGAAGCCGAGGGGGTTGGAGGCTCTGTGAAGAGCCCAGGGCAGGGCCAGGGAGAGGCAGGAGAGGCACCATGGGGGGAAGGTGACAGGGACAGCAGGACAGCGAGGTCCCTGCCTCACGGCCACTGCAGGGCCGTGCATAATTCACAGCCATGGATTGTCCATATCTTTGCCATGAAAGTTTAAACAGACTGGTTATTACTATTGACCATTAAAAGGAGATTTTCCCCCCGTGCCACAAGGACTATTGACATGCCCGGATCCTTGGGAAAGGAGCAGTTGGTGTCCTGGCATCCTCAGAGCCTCACAGCCCCTGGGCACACACGTGGGGAGGCACCCAGGGCCCTGAGCTGGCAATGGGTTACCAAACAGGATACAGCAAAACAAAATCTGCTTTTGTAACTATCAACTGTGTCATTAATGCACTGTTAAAAATCCCCAGCCTCATCTGATGCATTTAGAGCCAATGTTTTATCACCAACGAGGTGAGGAAGGATTTCCTCCTGCCACAGGGAGCGTGGTGGGGTTTGGTGGGGACTGAATTATTTAATTTTTGTGACCCTGCTGAAGCTTTTCCTGTGTAAAACCAAGAAAAGGTGCAGAAGAGCCCTGGGAAGAGATCTGGGGGCCTCTGCCTGCTCAGGACTTCATTTCAGCACCATTTGGAGCCTGGAGCCCTGGAAAGGTGATGCTTTGAGCTGTCACAGGGAGCAGCAGTTAATGCTCAGATAGGGAGGCTGATTTTTCTTCTCTCTGCAGCCTGTAAGAAAATTAAATTCATGCCCAATGGGCCTAAACATTCTTGGTAGCATTGAAGTGCAAAATTGAGCTAATACCTTTCTGATGTTTAAACAAGTACTCATGATATTTTTATGCCCATCAAGAAGCAGCTCTAAAGCTTTTGGAGCTGCCATCGCAAACCAAAAGGGAGGCGAGAAATAAAGGGAAGGGGAAAATCTATTTATGGGTCATGGGGAGTTCTCTGGATAACACAGACGGGATGAAATGCCAGAATGGTTCTCAAAGCTTCTTCCTCTGCTGCAGAATCCCCTCGTGGGACTCGTGAGGGTGGGAGGTGCTGGGTCTGCTGGGGGTTCTCCTTTCCCTACTGAAGCAAACCATCCCTCTGTGAAAAGGCAACAATTTCCTGCACTTCTGACTCAATATTCCACTCCATCTTCAGGGAGGAATTGTTCCCTGTGAGGGAACCCTGGCACGGGCTGCCCAGAGAAGCTGTGGCTGCCCCGGCCCTGGGGGTGGCCCAAGGCTGGGCTGAATTAATCAATGAGCAAAGAGTGACCATTAAAAAGTGGCCACAACCCAGGCAGGAAGGAAGGTTTTATCTCCATCAAGGAAGTTTTGGAAGGTTTTAGCTCCATCCTCCCTGTGCCTGTTGGAGCACATATGGGCCAAGGGATTGTTTCCCTCCCTGGTGTTTGCAGGGAGCAAATCAGGAGCAGATGGGAGCTGGGCACTGCCGACTCCAGCAGATGAAAGACAATTACGAGCAGAAAATGGAGCTGCTGATCGCAGGCAGCTTCCACTTGGGGTGTTCAGTTCAGCTATTGGGATAAAAAATTTTTAAAAGAAGAGGGCTGGAACCTGCCCTCCTGGCAGCAGCCGTCTCGTGCTGCAGACCTGCTGATTCAGGCATCGTGCAGCTCCTTGCAGACGTGGGGAGAAATGTTTGAAGGCTCAATTTGAGCCGTTTGTTTCTCATTTTCCAGCTCTCATCAAAATAATCTGTCCTGATTGTCTGTGGGAGCTATTTTTTGCTCCTCTAAACGGTTGCAAAAGACAGCAGAGATTAGAAAAAGAGAATCAACCCTGGTGAGGCTGTGACTCATCAAATGCAGGCTCCTGCTCAGTGCTGGCTGCCAGGGCAGCAGCAGCCCCTGGAATGTGGCAGGGACAGGGGGAAAAACCCAGTCCTGCCCTGTCTGAACAAAAGGTTTGAGGAATTTTCCCTTCATTAATATGGGATATGGACAGTCCTGATCCCTGTCTGAAAGAGGATGCTCTCTGGAAGGTTTTCTACCCACTCCAGGGCCTGCCCTGCCACACCACTAATTCAGGATGAAAAGGCCCTGCCTTCCCATGCCACGATTTTATTCCTGCACTCAGAGCCCCGAGCTGAAGGGGCCAAGTGCTTGCAGCACAACCAACCCAAAGAAAAGGTGTTTGGAAGGAATTTTTAGGACCTAAGCAGTTCTTTTCTATTCAAGCCACGTGCAACCTCAAAACCACCAGGAATTATGAGGAATTGTCACTTCCTTCCTCCGTTCCTCCCCTGGGACTGCCCCATCTCCACCACCTCTGGGTATCCTGGTGCTCCTACAAGAATAATTTAAATTGCTTTGGATTATCATCCCCTCTGGCCTGGGCACTTGGAGCTCCTGGCTCAAACCCAGCCTGAGCTTGAACTTTGCAGAGCATCGCCCCAGGCACAGGAGCTGCCAAGGGATGCAAGGCTCTGCCATTCCCGAGGAACAGGAGCTCACCTGCACACCTGGGACCAGGTGTGACCCCACCTGGGGGTGCTGAACTCTGAGCCCTCCCCAGACAGCTCCTGCAGGAAAACCCCATGGCAGACTGGGATGTCCTGGATGCACCTCTGGGGTTCCCAAACTGGGTCATTTGGGTGACAAGATGTCCAAGAACCTCTCTCATTAATTCACACTCGGGGCAGCACCTTCCACTCCTTCAGCACAAAGGATTTCCAGCTCTCACTCTGTTTCTCCTCTTCCTTTCCCCATAAACTCACAGAAAACGCCTTTTGCCTCAGTGCCAGGCTACAGAGGGGCTGTTTGTTCTCTGGCCATTTAAATGTCCCTATCACTGACATTTTTAAAGCTATGAGAAAGGATTTTAATTGGCTGGAATGCTGATTGCCATAACAACTGGCTAATGAACCATCTGTTAGCATATGTAATATTTATTTATACATTGCAGAAATGCAGCTCAGGATCCGGACAGGCTCTGTAGCAGGGGCAGGGGCAGCTCAGTCCCAGTGCAGATGGGCAGGGGGGCACAGGGGGAGGATTTTGGGCTGCAGGGTCCCCAGGGACCCCCTGGCCCAGCCCTGCCCTGCCAGCAGAGCTGTGAACTTGTCCCCAGCCAGCCTTTCCAGCTCAGCAGCTCACGATGGGCAGCCTGGGGGTGGAGGAGCCTCCTCAGCAGCCCAGGGCACCCTGCCCCTTTCCATCGGGGAAGGCAGTGCTGGGAAATCCGGGAAAGGATGGGTTTGGGACCGGCTTTTAGAATCATTAAGGGTGGGAAAGGCCTCCAAGGTCATCGACCTTTGGCCAAACACCACCAACACCGAACACACTAAACCATAAATGTGCTGTTTTCCTCCTCCCAGCCCTGTCCCGGGGCAGCAGGAGCCAGCCCCGAGCACTCGGCGGTGACCGAATTCCCGCTGCAGAGGGAAAAGCGCCGGGATTTCCCCTGGAGCAGCTCCTCAAGGGGAGTTTTTAGCAACAGCTTCTCCCTGGCAGCTCCGGCTCCCATCTGCCAGAGAGCCCCTGGGGCCGGCCCTGACCCCAAAAGCGCCGCTGGTCCCCTCCAGAGGGGCAATAAAGCCCCGGCCCCCCTCCGGGAGCCCCCGGCCCCGCTCCCGTCCGGCGGGAGGATGCTGCAGCCTGGAACGGGAGATGTATTTTTAGCCTGTTGATGAAGAGAGGAGAAGAAGGGAGCGGAGAAAGCCCCGCTCCGCAGAAGTCACATGCATATGCAAAAGGCTCCTAATTGCCCCTCTTTAGAAACCAATCATTGGGGATTTCACAAGCCACATTATAGAACCTGACATGCTTATTTTTCCTTTTATTATGTTTGTAAGCAGTGATCCTATTGAAAAGAAAATCAAACCCTATTTTTACCAGTCACAACCATCTCCCTTTCTCTTTCTGCCGGCTTTATTTTATTTTATTTTCCTTTCTTTCCATCGGCTGAATAGAGCAGCATTTTCATGTGTATTAATTGCCCTGTAAAATGCCCTCAAAGTCATTAGAATTCCCCATTCAAAACTATTATCTGTGCCATTATGTCTTTGCATTATATTTATTTAAATGTGGCTCTTCTGAATTAGCTTATTTTTAACAGCTAGCCATGCCTGAAATATTGTTCCAGGCCAAGCTGTTCTCAAATCTTTATTTTTTTTTAAATGATAACTTCATAGAAACTCTTAATGCTTTATCCCAAGTGGAATCACAGCTTTAGGCGTTTAACCCTCCTTCCTTTTCCTCTATTTTCAGAAGGATTGGAAGTTGCCTTGCAGAATTTTTCCTGTGGGCCCACAAGAGTTTCTCATCCCAGAACTGCAGGATTTTTACAGCTGTGGTTCGTGGCTCTCACACGGAGTTAACTCCGGTGATTGCAGAGCTGATTAAGAGAAGAACGCACCACAATTCCCTGAATGCAAGGCCAAGTTGTCTTATTTCCTCAACATATCCACAGATTGATTTCCCACCCATCCTGAGAGGTGATTTTGGCAACGCTGGGGGGATATGACGGGAGCAGCCGGAATTTTGGAAGCTCTGGCTGGTGAAGAATTGAAGGCAGCGCTCCCTACCCTCAGGAGCAGCCCTGTGGAAGTGTTTCCTGCTTGGAAGGGAAGGCGGGGAGTGGGAATTCGGTTTCCTGACCCATCTCCCTCCCTCTGAGCAGCGTCATCCCAACCCTGCCCGTGCTTTTCCATCCCAGAACCTCGCGTGGGGCTCGGACAGCTCCGGGCTCAGCTCCGGGCCCCAGCACAGGGCAGGACCCCAATAAAAACGAGACGCTGGACACTGACACGGTCCCTTCACCCCGCGTTCCCCTTCCCTGCTCCGTCAGGGCTCTCCCCGAGGAAGGAGCGGGCTCCCTCCCGCTGCTCGGGGCAGCGCCTCGCCCCGCTTTCATATTTTAATGAGAGCAGCCGCTCTGCGTCTGCCTTCATTAACCGCAGCGCAATTAGCGGGCGCGTGGCTGTGGCAGCCGCCCCCCGCCCCCGGCCGGGCCGTGCCAGGGCCGTGCCAGGGCCGTGCCAGGGCCGTGCCGGGCTGTGCCGGGCCGTGCCGGGCTGTGCCGGGACTGTGCCGGACTGTAGCAGGGCCGTGCCGGGCTGTGGCAGAGCTGTGCCGGGCTGTGCCGGGCTGTGCCAGGCTGTGGCAGGGCCGTGCCGGGCTGTGCCAGGCTGTGGCAGGGCCGTGCCGGGCTGTGGCAGAGCTGTGCCAGGGCCGTGCCGGGCCCTGCTGGGCTGTGCCTCCTGCGGGATAACAGCGGCTCCTGCCCGAGGATGCTCTGGGAATGTTCATTCACCCGGGCTCCTGCCGCAGGAACGGCCCTGCTGCTCTCCTTGCTGGGGTTTGTGCTTCGGGGTGAAGGTTTTTACACCATGAGGTCCTTGGCAGTGTCAGGAGACAGCCAGGGATGTCTGGGACAGTTTGGAAGCGTTCCCTCCCTCCGGGCTGTAGGAAACCCTCGGTCTGTGCCCAGGCAGGGAAACGCTCCCCGGCCTCAGCAGCTGAATTTATCTCACTAAAAACGACGCTCAGCCCAATCCACACAAGTCCTCGGTTGGGATTTGGGGTAGGGCACCTCCCTCAGCCCAGCTTTAAATCCATAAAAACCCCAGGGCAGCTGAAGAAAACCCTCCCAAGACCGGGCACACGAGGAACTCGGCAGTTTCCCCCTTTTCCTGCCCCCTGGGCACGGATCTTGGGGCAGAGGGGCTTTTCCTGCAGGGACCCCCCTTCCCCTGCAGCCCCATCTCTGACCACCAGCACAGCCCATTGTCTTTCTTTAGAACCATCTTTTCCACAGAGCATCAGCGAAATCTCTTCATTTTAATCCCATCCCTCATAAAATTCTTTTGAATATTTAAGAGCGAGAGCAGCGCTCAGATCCTATCTGCTGTTATATCCTCCTTCATTTCCTCTTACAGGGCTCAGATAAGAGTGACCCACATGGGCCAATAGAAGTCTATAAAAAGATGGACAGATACTTCTGACGCTGCCAGAGCTCCTGCTTTGCCACCCAGCCACAATTCCCTGCAATTTTCCCCTTTATTACACCAGGATTGCTTTCTTACGCCACGAAATGCCTTCATTGTCCGGGCACAACAGCAGCACGTGGGGTTTAACCCTTGGGAGAACGACAGCTCCTGGCTTGGATGCACCCAGGATTAATCCAGGTCAAGTTTCCAGCTGCCATGGAAGGATCTAAGCCCATCTCCGGGGGAGATCAGCCCCGATCCAGACCCACCAGGGTTCCCACCATCACAAAATGAGGAGTTTTTTGCCACTAGATGGAGTTTAGGAAGCCTGGAGCTGCCTCCCCCTTTCCCAGCCCGTGTTCCAGCAGCTCCCACAGCACGGGGTGTTGGGGTTTGGGGTCTGGACTGTGGGACACGGGGAGAGGAGGGTGGCAGCCACCTGGAAACTCCGGGTTTGGTGTCTGTGTGGGCACAGCTGAAAAGCCACACAATGAATGCCACCCCCAGCCGGGTGCTGGGCCCCAGACGTGGCACCCTCGGCTCGGGGACAGGGACACAGACACGGGAGAAAGGATCTGTCACCGCCCTGGGGCTGGTGCAGGAGCAGGGACAGGCCCAGGGGTGTCCCCAAACCTGCCCCTGCCCCAAGCTGCTCTGCTGGGCCACCCCGAGCCAGCAGCTGCCTCAGGAGTTAGAGAAAATAATAAATATCAATCACATTGGGCAGGATATTGATCTGCAGATTTCACTGACATTTACAAATAAATGATGTATTGCAGTTTTCATTTTGCTGGCTGGGCTGACCCTAATGGCCTTTACATAATTTACTTTTGATTAAAGAAGTGCTTTGACGCAGAGAACCAAAAAAATGAATCGATACAATTATGAGATCAGCTTTAAAACAATGAGCTATGGCAGGGGGGAAAGGCAGATCCTTTGAAGATGCTCACATGGAACCGTGATGTCTGAAGACATTTCAGAGATCAACAGATTTTCTCCTTGCTGAGAGCTGGGAATGGGCTGGGGCCACGTCAGGAGCTGCAGATTGATTTAATTGAAGGCCAGGCTCTGGCAGCAGGGTCAGGAATGGTCCCTTCAGCCAGGTCTGGGGCAGTGTTTGATATTCACACACAGCCAGGACTCACTGGCACCAGAATGCAAAGGAGGAGCAGCTCCACTGCTCCCGTCCCCGAACATTTCAATATTCAGCAGGGTTTGTGATGCACACAATGCCCACTGCAGCTACTGGGGAACCAACTTAGTTAGAAAATCAGGGGCTTGCATGAGCTAATGTGGTGCCATATGTTCATTAAAACACCACAATGTGCAAAATAATGGTGACAGTAGGTTAAAGTCATATTCTGGTGAACAATATCCAAAAATATGATTTTTTGGCAACTGAACTGTGAGCATTATACATAATTAATGAGTGTTCTTGCACTTACTATGCCCTTGCATAAAGGGAATAACCACAACCTGTTTGCATTTGTGAGGCACGAAAAAACCCCCACATTCACTTTTTTCACTCCTCTCCCTGCTCAGCAGTGCCACGCGACTCCAACTCATTTTGCCTTCTAAGAAAAATAGGGAGGGAAATGTGGATTCTTGGAGCTACGAGTCCCTGAGATGGCGCCAGGCTGATCGTGGATATTTGGGAATTCGTGTGTGCTGCCTGCCCTATTTTCCCTCCCCTGTGCTCTGAGAGCTGCAATAATGCTGAAAGGGAAGGGAAAAAAGGGACAAAGAGATGTAAGTGCAGGTGACACCGTGGCTGTGCCACCCTTATCGAGAGAGGCAGGTGCTGCTGGCAGCTCCTCCTGCTCTTTTTGCATTGTTTGGTGAATTCCAGACCCGAGAGAGGGAAAAACCATCGGGGTGTGGGTGCCTGGATGGGGAACCGAGGCTGCTGCAGAGCCAAGGCTCTCAGGGAATTGCTTTTGCCATCAGCGGGCACAAGATGGAGTCTTGGAAAGTGGAAGTGTAGGGAGATTGTGGGAATTCCCATCCCAGGGGTGCCCCTCTCCACAGCCCCATCCCTGTGCAGGGAATTCCCTGGGAGCTGGGAGAGAGAGGATGGGGCTCGGTGACTCTGCATCCCCTCGGTCCCACGGCTCGTTCACGGGTGTTCTGCAAACCCAGCATGGATGGGGAGGAGAGGGAAGAGCTCTTTGTGGTCCCACTGATGGGGAGGAAAGAGAAGAGCTCTTTGTGGTCCCATCTCCCTCACCACAAGTCACGATTGAAAAAAAAAAAAATCCAAGACTAAACAAAAGCCCCAGAAATACATCCATAAAATCAAATAAATACAAATGCAATGACTGATCTGAAGGAAAACAATCAACTGCGAGCCAGTTTATTCAATCTGCCTAATGTGAGGAGGTTGCAAACATCCCACTGTTTACTCTGAATTTTTTTTTTCCCTTTTGGCAGCAATAAAAACAAATAAAGCAGAACCACTTGCTATTCAATCTGAGGTCTGACTATACCCAAAGAATCAAAGCCAGCAGCAGAGGGGTGGAAGACATTTGGCCCAAACCCTTTTTTGCAAGGAATCCTGCACTGTTTCCACCTTGTAAACTGCATTTAGGAGGAATTTTTCCTCTCTGTGATGCCCCCCAAGATTCACTCAAAGTCACTGCAGAACCTGACCCCCCCTGGCTGCCCCCTCCTGTCAGGGAATTCAGAGAAGCAGAAGGTCTCCCCTCAGAGCTCAGGACAGCACACACAATCTCCAGGATGGATTTGTGGTTCCAAACACCTCCCTGGCATCGTTAAGGCAGAAATTCGCTCAGAAATCCTCGCTCCGTGTCCCAAAGGAGGTGAAATACAGTCACTTGTGAGGAGGGAACAACAATAAAAGGAGAACGAACGCTCCCTAAGTGCTTCCTAAAACAAAAAAAATTTGATATGCAGCCTGTGTACCCACGCAATTACGGAGCTTTCTAGCTCTGAGCTGTAACAGATGGAATTTTTTCCCCCTGTCTCTCTTTGGAGATGAGGTGAACGGATTCCTCAAGGGAAGAGCAGACAGAGTTGCTGAGTTGGCAAGGCTTGTGCCAAGCAGCTGGTTCCTGATAAAATGATGGGTCTGGGTAGGCACGGCCTGGGAGGGCTTTTCTGGCAGCAGCCTTTCCCAGGAAGGAGTGGAACAGCTCACGGATGTATTCCTTAAAGCACAGGGAATGGGGAAATAACGGAGCAGCGCGAGGAGTTACCGGGAAATGATGCAGATTTGCTGTTTGTTTATTAAAGTGGCATCTTTCCTTTGGACCTTTCTGAGCTGCAGCTCATAAATTCCACCTGAGCTCTGGATTCCTGGGACAGCCTCACCTGAGAGGGGAAGGAGAACTCACAGCCTTCACCAGGAAACAGGGAAAAGAAACTGCTGACGGCACAGCTCTGCTCCTAAACAATTTTGTTCTAGAAGGTCTCAAAGCTCTGTTTGAATTTTAAAACCAATCTGTACTCACACAACCTTTACTTAAAACAAACACTTATTTTCAACCTCATTTTAAAAGGATGAAACAGAAAATAAGTGGGATGAGGCTTGGAACAACCTTGGATGGTGCAAGGTGTCCCTGCCCACGGCAGAGGTGGAATGAGATGGGATTTAAGGTCCTTTCCAAGCCAAACCATTCCAGAATTGTGGGAGACAGAGGTGGATACCTGAACTTTTCTTGCACACGCATCAGCCCCTGCCTGTGAGCTCACAACTGCCACAATTCCATCAGCACAAGGATCTGCAGCAGGCTCTGGACCAGCACACACCTGATCAGGGCTCAGCCACCACAGGTGAATTTGGGAACAGCCCCAGGGCAGAGCACTGCAAACACCCCGATGGGAGCTCAGCAGTGGGACTTTACATTACCACAGCGAAGAAGAGAAAAAAATCAGAGGAACTCGTGCAAGCTCCAAATTAAAACCAGTTGTTTCTGGCTCGCAGCTCCTCCCCAGTTGCAGTTATTAACCCTCGCTCCCAAAGCACCGCGTTTACTGCAGCAGCTCATTTCTGGAGGGGCTCTGCCAGCCCTCCCTGAGGAACTGTTGGCAGTCTGGAATGTCAGGGGCTCTGCCCTCCATTCTTTTCCCAATCATAACACAACAAAGGCGTTTGGATTTCTGAAATGTCACCGTGCCTGCCCAGAGCCCTGGTGCAGACAAGGTAATTATCCCTCCCTGTCACCCCTGCTCGTTCCAGCTTGGTTAAAATGAAGTGTTTGTACCGAGTCTGTCAAGCAGTGTCCTAGGAAATGTTTCTGAATTGCAGCTGCTGAGGTGACACAGGGCAGCTCTGGGGACACCTGGGGAGAGGAGAGGCGGTCACTTGGTCACTTCGCTCCTCCTCAGTCCCCGCTGAGCACTGGGATCTGACATCAACCATAAGTTAATCAGGCTGCTCTTCTGCTGGAAAACCCCGCATTTTAAAGGCAGGAGAGCTTATCTTTCATTTTCTATAGATCAGTCGTGCAGCGTGTTGATGTATTTATAGTTTTAATACACACCCATAAATGCCCCCTAAGCAGGGGATATTGCACCTCTCGATTACTGTTATTGCTTTATTGCTCCCGGGAACCATAAATTAACAGCTTCCCCCAGCAATGCTCACAGGGCACAGAATTGGATTACAATGTACATACACAGGAGCCTATTAAGGCATTGCCATTCCATAAAAGTCTTTACAGTTTTTAAGTGTACACCTATAAGTGTTTCAATTAAAGAACTACATGCTCGCCTGGTAATTGCCCTCCCATTTGTGATAGGGCTCCGAAGCAAAAAGAGGAAGAAGCAAGACTAAAAGGTGGAAAATTGGAATATAAAACACCGAATATGAAACTGCCATAAAAAGAAAACCACAGGTTTAAATTATGCTTATTAGAGTCGTTTGCATGGTTTAACTCCTGCACTCTCCTGCCAGGAATCTGTTGTTTGTTTCTCACAGAGAAAACCCTTCTCTCCCTGTCCCGAGTGCCCAAGTTTGGCAGGGAATCGGTCACTGGGAGAAAATGGCTTTGCTTTTCTGGGGAGCAGCTGCCACCAGGAATCAGCCTGGAATGACCACAGAGGTCCTTCCAGAGTGGCCACGACAGCAAAGCCCAGCCCAGGATGGCCGGGGAGGACAGAGCTGTCGGAAGGATGACATCTTGTGGTAGGACGGCTCCGAGGAGCAGGGACTAATTAAACCTGCAAATTAAGCTGCAGCCAACATCCTGCAAAGGAGGACGGGGCTTCTTGCAGCCCTCAGAGCTGCAGAGGGAAACTTCAGTCAGCTCTGCTGTGGGCTTGGTGAGTTGAAAGTGCGGGGAAGGGATTTCTCATCTGTGCTTTGGGAATTGCCTCACCTGGCGGAGAGATCTCCTCAAGGCAGAGGCTCAGGTGAGTTCTGCTGCATTTCTGGGGGCTGTAACCTCAAAACTGAGCCTGGGGAATGCCTGGAGCTGCCCTTTGGGTTTCATTTCAGCCAGAACTGTGGGTTTGTGGGTTTTCAACTCTACAGCCCAGCATCTCTAAGGAGGGGAAGAAGCTGGAGTTGAACTTGGAAGGTTCTGGAGAATTAATAAGGAAATTCATCACGGAATCACTCTTGAAAAGGGTCTCAGCTCCTCAGCAAACCTCATTTAATGCTGAGTTTGGAAGAAAATGGTGTTATTTTGCTATAAGCCTGGCATCACAACCAAAACTTGACTTCTTCCACCTTATGGAGATTCCCTGGCACCAGTGGCAGTTCCTGCAGCATTCCCATGTGTAATTCCTCAGGAATCAGAGTGGGATGGAAGGGAGAAGTGGGCACCACTTGATAAGCAGCAGCCATTAATTAGTGCTCCGTTACAATGGAATTCAGCTGGAATAATGTATGGAGGCCACACGAAGAGGAAAGGGAAATTCATCATGGTTAATGTTATTACACTGAATGTCAGAGGGAGCAGCGATGATTTGCCACTTACTGCAGGATGGGATGTAATCTAAATGCAATTGTGCTCGGATTGCCTGGAACATCCACATTAAAGAGAACTGGCAGGAAAACCAGGATTCACTCCTCTTCCATGGCTGCTTTATAGGACCCTGAACTTGCAAGTCCAGATTGGGAATGATGCTCTGTTTGCCAAGGCGTGGGCGAGACAGATTTTAAGATCAAATATTCTGTATTTATCCTCCCTTTTGAAGGCTGTGACACTTGGGCACGTTTGGATTGAGCAGGGCAAGTTCTGGCATCCTTTTGGGATGACCCTGAAAAAACAAATCAACTCTTGGTGGCTTTTTCTCCTCCCCATCAGACATTTGTATCTCATCCTCCTTCCTGGCAATCCTCTTGACCTACAGATGCTGAAACCTTTTCCTGTGCAGGTTCAGGTGCCCATTTAACAGAATTTCCCTGCACTTTGAGAGCTCTGGTTGGGTTTGGCTCTCACTGATGGCACCCTGGGAGCAGCCCATGGGCCCTGAGAGGCAAAGCAGGAACGCTGCTCCAAAGGAATCATTTGTCCTCTAGAATAAAAGCTTTTCCCTTCAAAAATAACAACTCTGCCAGATTGTTCTTGATATTTCTTCAACAGGAAAAAACGCCTCTTTCAGAGTTTAGTATTTGTCTGGATGGTTTAAAGCATTCCAGAGCAAAACCCATCCACCAATGTTTTGTCTGCGAGACATCAGCACACCCAGTGCACAGAAAAGGCTTTTCCATGGAACTGTGCAGGATTGATGCTGTTCTTCCCCCCAGCCACTCAGTGCTGGGTTTCAGGAAAGGCTCTTTGAGAACAGAAGTCAACAGGTTGTTGTAAAATCTCCCTAATTTTCCCTGCCATGTGATACCACAACTTTCAGGAGCCTGCTGTATCATTATCCTAAAGCAGTGGAAGCCATCATCACACATTCCCTTTTGAAATAAAAAAAAATATATCTACGGGGATTTATTTTCCTTTAAATATCTATAAATCAGCATTCATTGCAGCAGTATAAATTCTAATTCTTTAAAGGAAATAGTGTCTAACATTTGCAGCTGACTCCATTTGAGTCCCACACAGCTGCTCCAGGGCTGCTTTGTCATTGAAATAAAAACTCAGAGGTTTCCATTAGCTTTAGGTCTATGAAAAGAAATACACTTATGTATCTTTTAGAAGATTCTAAATAGTTATTATTTATTTATGCAGCCCTGGAAGCTTGCTAGGCATTTCACAGGCACGCAAGGAGAGCTCAGACTAAACCACAAACAAATAAATCCAGCAGAGAAGAGAAGGAGAAACAAAATTTCTCCTCTCAGTGTTGTCAGTCAGTGACACAGTGCCCCACCTCTGCCACTTCTCCCGAAGTTTTGCTTTATTTGCAGCTGCTTTACCTTTTCCAGCACCATTTAGGCCAAAGCAGGGCCACCTCAGCCCAGGGGGAGGAAAGGGATTTCTGCAGGAAGAGCAAAGGTAAAGTTCAGGAGAGGTCAGTAATCAGAAAATCAGACTGCTGTGGGTTGGGAGGGACTTAAAGCCCATCCAGTGCCACCCCTGCCATGGGCAGGGACATCTCCCACTGTCCCAGGCTGCTCCAGCCCCAGTGTCCAGCCTGGCCTGGGACCTGTCCTTTGTGTTTCAGCCCATTCACTGCCCCCGAGCTCAGGACACTCCACCTCTGCCATAATGCAAATGGACACTCCTGATTTTTCATTATTTTTCACTCCCTTCCCCATTTAACTGCTCCAGGTCTCTTCCCTGATGTCTGCAGCCAACAAATGCAAAACAAAACTCCGGACAAAATCCTTTCTTTGAAGGCGCTAACGAGAGCCAGGGTGACATTTATGGATAATTAAAGGCAACACTGATGAGCCCAATAGTTGCAAATTCTCTTTTCACTTAAGAACCCTTTTTAATCCAGGTCATCTCTGGTCACCAGCTTTAGAGCTGTGACAATTTCTCCAGGAACACTGTCAGAGGTTGTAAACTTTAATGACCTTTTACTTTCCGGGGCCTTGTTTTTCCCTGGCTGGAATTAAGCAGGGGTGTGTGTGTATCTATACATTTAAAGGATAAAAAGGATTCATATTACAATAAAAATCATCTCCGTGCTCACCAGTACAAACTTCCCCAGCCTGGCCTCAGCTGTGGCCAACAATCCAAGAGGAGTCATTACTGTAACTAAATTAGACCGTTTGTTTTCTTTCCCTCAAATCGAATTGTGGAGGAGCTGCTTTATTGCAAAACAGACATTAAAATTCCAGCTAGACCTCGGAGAGAAAGTAATTTCTATTTTATCAGCACTGTAAAGCTGTCTTTATGTTCTGAAGCAGGAAATATTGCAGGGATATTTATAGCTCCAGCACCAAAGCCAGTTTGAATAGAAATGTTACTGCGGTCGGCAGAGCTGTCACATTGCTCAGTGGAGCAGGGAATTTTAGTGAATTTGTGAATTACCCTTTCAGTCTTGACAAGTCTTTCAGCGAGCCTGGTGTGTGTCTGGAGCTGCTTTGTGCTTTCGGGATAATGATTAAAGACTTGGATCGCTTTAGGAGGAGATCTCCTGGTATCTCATGGACAATCTGCTCCCATCCCCGGGAGCCTCCAGGGAACACCGGGGCTCCCAAACTTCTCTGTGCCCCAGCAGCTCAGCCCTGGGCTCCCCCTGCTCCTCCTCATCCAGCAGCTCCTGGACCAGCTGCGTTCTCAGCTGCAGGGCCCTGCACTGCTCCTGCAGCTCCACGAGTGCAGATTCCACACTGCTGGCCAATTTTTCCAAAGGATTAACAACTTTTTTCCTTCTGTCGCCTGCGTGGTGCAGGAGGAATTCTGCTCCGTTCATCTCTGCCCTCTGCCGTGGGTTTAATGCTGCCATTACCCAGCTGAATAAACTCAGGCAGGGAGGGAACAGAACCATTTGTCTTTGCAAACTTTCTGACTTGGTGGCAGAGGCAGGAGAGTGCCCTGGATTCTCCACGTGTCCGTGACCCCCCTGGCCTTTGTAATGAAGCAGGATGGGCTACATTGGGGGAAAATCTGAAATAAACACTCTGTGTCCCTGCTGAAAGGCATCCATCCTCATCCACACACTTCTGGATTGCCTCAGTGAGCCACAGCAAACACAGCAGAACCCAGCCCAGCAAAGGTTCCCATCGTGCTGCAAAAAAAATCATCTTTATTGTGCTGGTGGAGCACAGCCAGAGGCCAGGAAGAGCTGGGAAGGTCAAACTGAGCCCCCCAGGTGTGGATTTTGGATGTTTCTGAGTGGCTCTGGCCAGACCCAGGGAACCCCTGGAAGGTTTGAGGAGCTGCTGCTGCTCCTGCCCTGCTAAAACCAGGCCGCCAGAACCCAGCCAGACCCAGGTCTGTCTCCAAACCTCACACCTGACCCTGCCGAGGGAAGATTGTGACAGCAGAGAGGAGGAAAAGCCCTTCAGGATTGTGGGGAAGCGTGGCTGGAGTCTCAGTAAGTGAAACAGATCCCTGACTCCACCAGGGCAGCAGCTCCACCAGTAAATGTTATTGCTGATGGGTTTCCACTTTACTCTGAGCTTGATCTTTTGCCTGATTTGATTTTTGTTTCAACTTGCCATTTCCCTCCTCTTCACCTTTTACTCTCCTGCTTCTTTTTCATCATCACTCTCTCCCATAAATCTGTGTTTTCCCACCTCTCTTCCCTGTCAGCCTCACTTCAACCCTAAAATTCACCTTCACTTTCCTAATCCCACTAAATCTTATTCCCACCAAAATCACCTGTGAACCATCCTCCCTGTCCTCTTCTCCCAAATGTTTGGGTTGGTTTGGGTTTTTCAACCTTGTAATCCTTTTCCTGTGTCTGCATTGATGCCACATTTAATTGCTGATTAACACCCAGACCTCACCCAGCTCTCCCTGAAGCCCCTGAGGATCCCCAGTGCCATTATCAGGTGCTGAACAAGGAACAGGTTTGTAGCTGGGGCTGACGGGGCCGTGCAGGGCTGAGGGTGCTCCAGAAACACGGGCTCAGGCCTGGATCTCTGCATAGTTAATGCAATCATCCTGCTGGGAATAAATCAGGAGCCTCCTGCTCCATGCCCTGCACTGGATGTGCTTCCCAAGGATGCTGATAATCATCAGTTGTTTGAAAGGAATTAGCTGGCTTTTCATTCTCTGCCTCTTTCTATCTCCACTTCATGAATTTTCTCTTGTGTTTAGCGGAGCCATTTATAAAATACAGATTCCTATTGATTCCCAAGGAGAATGAACATTAATGTACTCTGGGCTCCATCCCTGTTCTCCCCCACATGGCACAGGAAAAGATTTATACAATTTTCTGGGTGTGCTGCTGCCCCGCAGTCGAGTCAACAATCAAGTCACACTAAATTAAACACAGATATATTTCTTCTCCTGGCCTGCACGAGGATGCTCTGCCAGGTTGCCCCTGGGGAAGGCTCGTCCCTCCCTTAGGTCAGGAAAAGCCAAATTCATTTGGGCCAGAATGAAATTGGTACAGAGAGAACACCTGAGCAGCTGGAGACCAGTTACCAGTGAGAGTTTTGTGCTGTTCCAGGGTGTTTGGATGGGATTTTCTGTGCCTGAATACACCCAGGAATGCACAGATCCACAAATCATGGAACCAAAGGTTGGGGTTGGGAGGGACCTTAAAGCTCACCTGGTTCCCACCCCAAAAATCAACCATACACATCTGTACGTGCAATGGGTTGGTATGAACACATCTGGGAGCGTCCCAGGCCAGGCTGGGGCAACCTGGGACAGTGGAAGGTGCCCTGCCCATGGCAGGGGGGGAAGGGGATGGGATTTCAGCTCCTTCCAACCCAAACCCTTGTGGGATTCCCTGTGAACATCCAAACTTCTTCCCCTGGGTGCCCTTTATCTTTTTGTGAACTCTTCCTCACGAACAGTGACCAGGAGCTCTCTGCTTCCAGCAGGTCCCATCAAACCCTGCCACAGGAAAAGCTTTGGAGAACGAGAAGTGGAAGAGCCACAAAACATCTCCAGATCAATTGCTGCAATTATTCCTTGAATAATTTCCCAGCCATTCTTCAGGCCCTGCCTGTTCCCATGAAAGGCTCTTTTCATGCCAACCAGAGGCTCTCCAGCTTTAGGATTTACAGCTGATTGTGGACAGAAGATTTAGGGTTGCACCCTTAGGAAATCCATCTGTAGATTGTGGCGAAGATAAAGGAAAATATAAAGGGCATTAAGATTAAAGGAGCTTATCTGCTGCTCATTACTGCTCCATCCATTTCCTGGGGAGCTGTGACAACGCCGGCCTCGATGGCTCCAACCACACAGCTCCTTGTCCCCGATCCCAGGGTGACATTTACAAACTGCCAGGCACCAGGACGGATGGAGCAGAAAGCGGAGCCTCATCCTTCGTGCATTAATTCAAGGTTCAGTCTCGGCACTGCCAGGGGAAGGGATAACAAAAGGGACAGGAAGGTTCATAAGCTCATAAATATGTGACAAGCAGTCTTGTCTTATTGCTGCTTTTAGCAGCCCGGGGAACTGCAATTGATGGTGTAATAGACTCCCAAATACACCGAGCCCATCACCAGCTCTCTCATTTTTATCAGACCTAATTTCTATGCTGACAAAAAAAAAAAAATTATCAGTGAAAGGCAAAAATGGGAGCTGTTTGCTGCAGCATTAATTTTAAACATCTGGAATGGGGTATAATGTATGCAGATGTTTTGTAATGGAGACAGGTTACAAGGAAAATCAAATATATTGTATGTTGCCTCTGCTCGTTAATATAAATTGACATCTGCTGAGTCTGGAGGTGAGTTCTGTGTTCTCCTGCCATCCAGGCTGGAATAATGCTCCATCTGCTGTGCTAATGCAGCTGAACATCACTTGTCCCTTAAGTCATCCTGGAGAGGAGCAGACCTGGAAGCTCCATTCCAGATAATCCCAGGGTTATATATTGGCCGTATCTAAATATCTTTTACAGCACATGAAAAACTGCTGAAAAATATCAGCTCAGACTGCTGAAGCCAAGCTGGAAAATATCTCATCCCCACATAACTTCCATGTTCAGACACTGAACATAATTTGGGATTTATTTCCAGAGGAGTTATTTAGTAGCAAACAGTCGGAAGTGGCGTTCACGAGTCCAGGAATAAAATTCTGCTCCAACCTGTTAAACTTGCTGGGCCATAATGGGCCCAAATGAGGGATTCACACACATGGAGCCTTTTTCCATGGATTTCTGACATTTCCAGAGTGGGTTTGTGGTGTTCTGCTGAAAATTGGGCCAGCAACAGCAGTGATAAGGAAATTAAAAATAATCAGATTTGACTAAATTCACTAAAAATGAGAATGAAAGGAGCTGAATTTTTCGTCTTTGAGGCAGGGACTTCCTGACTCCAGCCAGTTCATGTCCAAGGTCAGGAATTCCTGGCACCTCTCCAGTTCAGAACTGGTCCAGAACCCTCCAAACACTGGAGAACTCCTATGGAAGGAGCTTCCACCATGGGATCCTCCTTCAGACCTTGGCTTCCCATCAGTGGGAACAAAACACTCCCTAACTAAGAGAAACTTCTAAAAATATTTCCAAAGGACAATCCCCACTTGAAATCTGACCACGAACACTGTTTTTGGGGAAGGAACAGGAAAACCAGAGGAGGAACAGGGAAGCACAGCTCCCTGATATCCCAGGATTCCCTGTATTTTTGGGTTTTTGGAAACCTCCCCAAAGCCACACAAACCCTGTCCACAATCTAAAACATCACCGTGGGTTTTTCTCCTCATTTGCTTTTAAAAATTGTTCTCTGATTGAATCCCCAGGGATCCTGAAGGCAGGAAAATGTGCTCTGCATGCTGAAATCCCTGAATCAGGCTGTGGGGAGCACAGGAGCAGCCCCACTCCCACGGGAGGAATTGGGTCACATGTCAAACATTTCCAAACACAAGGGGAAAAAAAAATCAGCTCAAGGCAACTCCTGGAAAAAAACCTTTGGGGACTCAATGAAAAATTGCCACCAAATGAAAGCATTACAAGAAAACAGATGGAGAGTAAGAGAGGAACATCAAAAAAATCAAATGACATGTTTAAAAGGGCAAAACATCAATACTCCCCAGAGAACTGATAAAATGTGTCATTTGAAAGGATGCTGTAAAGCAAAGAAATCATGAAATGCATCATGACTATGAAAGGGAATGAGAGAAAAAAAAACCCCAGCACCCGCATTTACCTTTATAGATGGTTTCAGCAGCCAGGAAATTAGATTTGATTTTCCAGGCTGGGTGTATATCTATGTAAATACATAAAGGCAGATGCATTCCTGCTCACAAAAGGGTTGAAGTCATTAGAGGATGTCAGGATGTGACACAGGAATAGCGGCAAGGTTTGTTCAATTACCTTGATAAAAGTTCCAGCAGTGGCTGTTGGTGCTGAGAAATCCCTAAAGCTGCATTTCCTGGGTTTGCTTCCCCCTGAGCCACGGGTGCAGGGGGGGACACTCAGCTGTGTATCCACAGGCAAACTGAATATGAAAAGCAATTAATTAAAGCACTCCGATAATGAAATCAAATCCTGGTGTTTACCCACAGGATCTGTGGGAAGGTGCTCTGACCACATTATCCAGAGTTTAAGGAATGAGACTGGAGATGTTTCAAATATGTGCAAATTTACCTTTTTTCCTTGCTAAAGGGATTAATTCTTTCATTTCTTCTGTGTGCGAGAGTCTTAAAAGTCAAACTGAATCCTTCACAGGAAAAAATCAGGGCAGCTTAGGAATCAAGCCTGGCCTGTGATGTTCAGTGCAGCTCTGTGTTCATCATCCTAATTTATATCATCAGGACCCCCAGCTACTTCATTAATCACTTGCAACAGGTGCTAAGCAGCAGAAATGAACTATAAAATCATTTTTTAGTGTGGCTATTCCCCACTCCAGATGGGAAGAGGTGTTCAGAGGAGCAGAATTCGACTCAACAAGCAAATCCCTCCCATCCCAGGGACGGTGACAACCTGGAGAGGAGGTGGCACAGAACTTTAGGGTAGGAAAAGTTCTTGCCCAGAGAAGCTGTGGCTGCCCCTGGATCCCTGGGAGTGTCCAAGGCCAGGCTGGATGGGGCTGGAGCAGCCTGGGACAGTGGAAGTTGTCCCTGCCATGGCACTGGAAGAGCTTTAAGGTCCCTTCCAACCCAAACCACTCCCTGATTCCAGGACAGAGATACTCAGAGATTTTGAAACTGTACAGACAAAGCTGCCTGGAGTTGCTCTGCACAGAGGAGGGAGGGGGAAAGCGTAGCGAGGCCTGACTTATTTATGTTTTTTCCTTTAATCTCAGAAGATGCAGGGTTTGCACAGAAATCAGCTGCCCTCCCTTGGTTTGCAGTCCCAGCACAGAGCCAGGAATCACCGAATGGGCTCAGCCCCCCCAGGCCAGGCCTGTGCAGCTTTACAGGGACTTTGCATAAACCCCACGTTGGGATGCTCAGCTCACGCCTGGATTAAGGGGCTGGGATATCTGGTGAGCACGAAGGTTTAGGTGGATTGCAAACAAATCAGACAGAAGTATTGAGTGTTCGTGGAAAATCAGCTGGGTCTGCTGATAATGCACCCGAGCAGCAAACAAGGGGCAACAGCAAGAGCAGATGAAGGACTCGGAGTTCACATCCAAGGCAGGGAAAATGGCAATGGGAAAGGACTGGAATCTGCATCCTCTTGGAAAAAAAACAAATAATAATCAGGATCTGTGGATTCTGAGGCCAAACACTCGGGATGAGTTGCAGTAATGAGAACCACTTTTCTCACTTCAGAACTGTTCAATGAGCTGCCTCTCCTCTTTTTTCTTTTTTTTTTTTCCGGGTTCCATTTGTTTTCAAAGAAAGTAGATGGAAATGTGGATATAATTTTGGAATAATTGCCTGTAATCCATTGGTCACAGAAGAATGAATCATAGCACTTTCTCTTTGAAACTTCCTAAGTGGTTTCCCAGCTGGCAGGGCCAGGAGCTGACGGAGCAGCACAGGATTCACGAGGGAAGGAGCTCCCACAGCTCCTCCCTGCCTGGACAGAGCAGGATCTGGCACAGAGGGAACTCGAGAGCATCTGAGAATGCCCCAGAGCCGTGGGACAGAGCCTGGAGGGGTTGGGGAGATGGGAAGGTTTAGTTCTGCTCAGAGCAGCTGCTTTTGCCAACTCCACGGACTCCACAGCAGCCACAAATCTGTGACAGGCACGAGCACCAGCTCCAGGCAGAGCTCCCTGCAAGGTCTGGTGCTCCCTACACCAGGAAAAGGCATTTTTATAAAAACAAAACATTATCCTACAGTAAAATCTCACTTAACTCCTAACATTTTAATCGTGTCTCTGCCTCGATCCCAACATTATGTTTCCAGAAGGACTCCTGCTACACAGACCCAGTTATCCCATTTTTCCCTTGCCTGGCTGGGGTTCCTCCCAGTGAATATTTGATGCCAGTTTAGCATAGGAAGCAGAGGGAAGAGTTTCCCTGAACAGCTCCTCATCCCTGATGTGCCGTGCAGCCACGGCTGCTCTGTCAGGGACCCGACATCCTGCAAGGCTTGAAAGCAGAAAATGAGCAGCTCTCCCCCTCTGATTGAAAATTATGGAAAGCAGGGCTTTGTTGTGGCACTGCTGCCTGGATCTCCCCGGCAGCTCCGGGAGCACCTCCACGTTCCACAGGAGATGAGATGTAAAACTGATTTTAAAACAAACTCTTAGCATGGAAGTGTTTCACTTCAGCTCTGTGGAAAGGCTGCTCCTCGCATCCCTCAGAGCTGAACGTCCCAGCCATAACTCCAAGGATGCTTTAGAGGGGGATTTACACACCTGGACCACAGGTCCAACTTTAATGTGCACTTATCCATCATTTATTGACTCAGATCAGCAATCACTGCCCAACTGCTGCTGCTCTGGTGACTGAAGCGCCTTTGCCTCTGAATTATTGAAATACAGGAAGCTCTAAATCAACTGACAAACCTGACACGCTGCAAGCCTCCACCTGTGTGTCTGCATCTGCTTTTTAAGCCAGGATCACTTGCCAAGGAAGCGGCAGCATCAGAGATAAGAGAATGAGGCAGAGATCAGTGCTACTGGAGCAAGTCAGGCACCCAAGGTGGAAAACCAGAACCAGGAATTCCAGCACAGATCTGTTTCACTGTGACTGAATTGTTTCTAAGAGAAGCCTTGATTTTTACAAGTAGATATTCCCTGGGAAAACAAACACCCCCCCAAATTCTGACCCAATTCACACGATTTTTTTCCAGGGCCAAACTTCCATTTTATTTAGCATGCCTGCTCCTCTAGCCCTGGGAGTCCAGGAGTGAGGCATTTCAGGGCTGAGCTGCACAGGCACCCGGGTCTCTCAGTTCCCAGTCCCTGCAGCCCCTCTCCTGGTGTGTGTCTGACTGATATCCTGGATTATACAGCTAAGAATTAATTTCAGCAGCACAATCCCACCACATAAACTGTGCTGCTTGTTTTCAGATGCCGTCATTTAGAGAATGTTCAAGGGAATTGTAAAACAGGATTCACTTTATGATGCGGATGCAGTCGGCACTGAATTCCAAATGAGCCGGGTACCACATGCTAAATCGTGTCAGCAACACCTCAGTGAGCAGAAATATGAGCTTTTCTCTGTCTCTGAGACACCTCTCCTCGAGTGATCCATGGAGTGGCATCCTTATCAGCCCAGACAGAACAGAGTAGATTTGATGACAAATCTGTCACTTGAGCAAGGTTTGAGATGCGTTTCCAGCTGGGAGCAGCCAGCAGGTGGAACAGGGCTGTGGGCTCAGATCAGCACTCCTCAGGGTGGGAGTTTAGATAATGCATTAAACCCACCTTCCCATCCCTGCAGAGATTAAACCCATCTGAAACCCACCTTCCCATCCCTGCAGAGATTAAACCCATCTGGAACCCCATTTCCCATTCCTGCAGAGATTAAACCCATCTGAAACCCACCTTCCCATTCCTGCAGAGATTAAACCCATCTGAAACCCACCTTCCTATTCCTGCAGAGATTAAACCCATCCAGAACCCCACTTCCCATTCCTGCAGAGATTAAACCCATCTGGAACCCACCTTCCCATTCCTGCACAGATTAAACCCATCTGGAACCCACCTTCCCATCCCTGCAGAGATTAAACCCATCTGGAACCCACCTTCCCATTCCTGCAGAGATTAAACCCATCCAGAACCCCATTTCCCATCCCTGCAGAGATTAAATCCATCTGGAACCCCATTTCCCATCCCTGCAGAGATTAAACCCATCCAGAACCCCATTTCCCACCCTTGCAGAGATTAAACCCATCTGGAACCCCATTTCCTGCCCCTGCAGAGCTCAGTATCCAGGGGAGCTCTCAGAACCGACACTGGCACAGCCCAGCTCCCTCCTTGCCTCACTGCCATGAAGGTGCAAAGCTCCTCGAGCTCCCATGTCAGTGATTCCTCAGACTGCAGGTGATCCATGGCACAAACTGGGGACAAGGCTGAGGTTCTGGCCCTGGAAGTTCAGAACCCAAGTGTTCTGCAGGAACTGGTGACAAGAACGAAGCAATGAAACCCCAATAAATAACCTCAGATGGCCCAACTCTGCCTTTCCCCAGGGCTGTAATCTCCCAGGCACAGACTCTGTGACCCTGGGGATCAGGTGCACAGAAAAACACAGGGATTAGAGCACTTCCCATATCATGGTATTTGCAATACTTCATCTCTTTAGAGTGAGATGGAGCCTAAGTGCTAAACCCAGGATTAACTCCTGAGCACCAGGGCTGTGTTTACTCAAAGCACTCTCAGACCTCAGGATTTGTGCCCTGCTCAGCTGAGCAGAATTAATCCCAGTGGTCCCTTGCAGCCACCACCAGATCTGAGAGCACGGCCAGGTTTGGCTTTTGAAGTCCGTGCATCCAGCCATGGAAGGAAATAAGGGATTGCATCCGGCATGAAAGAGAGAGATTTTCTCAGGAAGGCTTCAACCTGAAGCACCAGATACAAGCAGCTGATAAAAGCAAGGTGCTTTCATGTTGTGTCATCTCTCCCTGTCCCCGCTGCAGTCTGATAGAGCAGACCCAGGACAGAGACGGGAGGTGCTCGAAATTTCCCTGCCACACACTCCATGTGTCACTTGGGCTTTACCCATCGCAGGGCAAGCTCTTAAAAGAGCATATTTTATTATCTCTCAATAAAAGGCAGCGTGGTAAAATAGCACCTGCCAGTTTGCAGGCCTGTGGCGTGGGCTCCAATCTGTCTGATATCCGTGTTGGGATGGCAGTGGGATGGAAGCAGCGACAAATCCATGCTGAGCACCCAGAGGCAGAGGCCTGATGGGCAAACCCTCATTTACAGAGGCATTTATGGAGCTCAGGGATGGAGGAATCCCAGCCCTGCTGCCCCAGCCCCGGCCTGTGGCTCGGCCTTGGAGCGGGAAAACCTCGAGCAAACAGGAGGAGAAGAAAAATGATGAAGGAAAACATCCCTGGCGAGGCTGCAGATGGAGCGAGGGCTGTGCCAGGCCTGGGATTCCTCCATCCCCGAGCTCTGCAGCCAAACAGCTCCATTAACCCTTTGTGTGTCCCTCTGGGATCATGAGAGCAGCACTGCAGGCCCGGCCTGAGGATGGACATCATGGAAAAATGAGTGTACCTGGCCAGGTGCAGCTGTGCCCGGAGCCAGCCCCTCCCTGCAGAGGGCATTCATCCTGCCCTGCACCCCCCTGCCAGCTCCACCAATCCCCCACCCTACAAACCCTGCACTAAACCCAAGGGGTGCTGTGCCTGACCCCACAGCTCCGTGGGACAGCCTGTGCTGCCTCACCCAGGGCTCTGCTGGCCCTTTCTGACTCATTTTTTGCCACTTTGGTGTGCCCACAGCCCTTTACAGCTCTGCTCTGCTGCAGTCCCCTGCACCCTTCCTGTTATCCTCAAGAACAGCATTTCCAGCAGGACTCTGGAAATCCCAGCCACGGAGACAGCGAATATTTCAAACTTGTCATGTTCAAAAGCTTTATGTCAAAAAAAAAAAATCTAATTTAGTGCAGGGTTTGGTGACAAGCTCTGGTGACAAGGCCCAGTCTTTGCCAGGAAAACACTGATGAAGAAAAGCCTCTCCCCGAGTTCCTGGGAGCTCAGTGACTGCAGGCTCTTCCTCAAGGGAATGTCATTTCCAGGTGTGAGCAGAGCTGTTACTGTCACAGGGGTTTGATCTCCACAGAAATCTTTGAGTCTGCCTCGAACACAAGTGATAATAAAACAAAACTTCACCTTTCCCACAGCAAAAGCCAAGTGGGTGCTTCTCAGAGCAGGAGCTGCTCCTGGCAGCTCTTGGCTCTACCTTTCTCTTTTTTTTCTCTAAAATGAAGTGAAGCTGTGACAATGGGGACCCAATCCTTAACTCTTTCACCTCCCTTGGGGATTCAAATCAGAGTTTTGGCAAGGCAGCACTAGAAAAGGTCAGCAGCACCTCAAAATCTCCATTTTACCCCAGTGCCAGCCCTGTGCCAGCTGCCCCTGCCCTCCACACAAAGCTGCACCCCCAGGGCCAACCCCAAGTTCTGGCAGGACCCTGTGCCCTTCCTTTGTGCTCCTTCTCCTGTCAGAACCGTGGCACTAACGAGCACACTCAGAGGGGGGCTGTGTGCCAATTAACCACTCCTCGTTAGCTTAATTAGGGGACACATGTTTTTAATCACAGCTAAGAATGGGGAGTGATTGAGGAATTGATTCAGAGCTGTGGAAAGCGCCGGTGTCAGTGCAGGGAATTTAATTTGGCAGCTGTGGTTAAAGGAAGAGCAAAGGTCTCCAGTGGCTCCTGGGCTCAGGAGAGGGCTGGAGGCAACATCCACATGGACAATATTTCACATCAACACCAGGGAGAGTCTACCCTGGGTTTACGGGACACTGAGAAATACAAAACCAGCACCACTGGTTTAATTCTTGGACTGGCATCAGTCATTCTGCAGCACAAACCTGTCCTGCTGAAAGTCTCCCTCAGACACCTGAGCCAGAGCTGGTGTCAAAGGATCAAAGCAGCGACACCTGAACCAGATGCTCTGGAAAAGGAGCTGCAGCTCCCCTTGTTTTTTCATCAGGGGATGTCCTGAGTCACAGCAGGAGATGGGGAAACAGAGACCCTCCAAATGGGTTTCAGCACAAGAACTCAAGGTGGGAAATTTCCGCCTCAGACCCATGGAAATCCTGACAGCTCCGTGCCTCTCCATCCCCTGGATCAGCAGCTGTCGTTCCCCCGTTCATTGTAACCCCAGCTTTCATTGAACAGCGTGGCTGAACACGTTCCCTTTGTCATCCCACCCTGACCTTGCCTTTGAGAGCTGGAACACCACGTTCTGTAGCATTTGCACAATGCAAGAAATGATGACATTTACCAGCAATCACAAATCCGGGAATGAAAGCCCCAAGGTCTCGGGCAGCAGGAACAGTATTTATGCAAGTGCTGAAATGAGTGGTTTCAGGCAACAAAAACAACCAAATTGAACAATCGGCAGCGGGGGCTTGACAAAAAGAGGTCACCTGTGATGGAGCTGGGTCAGCAGCTCTGAGCCTGCCCCCACACTGCTGCTGCAGCCTGGAGTCTGTGATCAAACACCACCTGATTTTCATCCAGCCCTCTGCTCCACACACCCATCACTGCCTCTCTACTGAGGAGATTAAACGGCTTCCCAAGTTTAAACCCACCTGGAAACCACTCACACCCCAGACTCCCATGGCCTGGCCTGCGTGTGGCACTGCCGCTCCCCACCATAACCTGGCACCATTTACTGGACACTGGAAATGACTGGGCAGCTTTTGGGTGGGAGATGTTTAAGGACCAGCTTTGCCCCAGCTCTGCAGTTTTAACCCTCCCTCAAGCCCATTCCCGTTCCAGACACTGAGCTGAGCAGTTCTGCTCTGCAGAATCCACCCTTTTCATCCATCAGACTCCGGAGAACCTCGAGTTTGAATTCCTCCAAGGCAGGTCCCTGTCAGGTTGCAGGCACCGTGTGGGTACCACAACAACAAACCCTGCTGGGTTCCAAATCATCTCAGAGCTGTTTGTCACGGGCTTGTGCTGACCTTGTTAAAGCCTTGTTGTCTTAACAAATTTGGAATGTGTCATCCGAAACGAGAGCGAGCTCGCTGCTCACCGAACGTGTGTGAAGATAGATCCTGTTCCTCCCCTTGATTTGGGTTTTAATGTATTCTCCTCTTCCCCACCCAAACACAATAAATATTGTGGGGAGGTCAAGGTCAGGAGCAGATGTATTCTCTAAGCTGCTAAAGTGGAAATATTCAAGGAATGGAACCAGCAGAAGCCAAGGCAGCTCTAATGGCTTTCATCTGTTATGTTTGCCTTCTCTCACTGATCTCGTGCCCGTGTTTTTGTAAGAGAGGGCTTCAACACAACTTTTTTTTCCTTCCCAGATTTATGAGTAATATGCAGCAAATTGGGCAGATCACTCATGCAAACAGTAGCTCTCCAATTCTCAGCAACATTCATCTCCAATAAAAATGGCATGTGGAATTTTTTAGAAATGTCTCAGCCCTTGTGCAAGCCCAGCTATTGATTTCACCTTTTCAGGAGCAATTAGAAGATATATTTGTGATGTCAGTGTTGGTGTTAATGAAACATCTCTTTCCCTGCTCAGTATTCTGCTTATTCTCTTGGATACAGAACCAGGAGAAAGTTAAAAATCGTGCAGCAGGACAAGCTGGTGAGGGATTACAAAAGACAAAAAAAGTATTCAATTCAGACCACGAGGCCAGGAAGTCAAGGGCCAAATAAGTCCACAAAAGCAGGTGAAGGACAAACAATTCACTGGGGGAAGCCAGAGAAAATTATTCCTGATTTTGGGGCTTAAATGGCAGCTGAGTGTTCTGGGCAATACCAGGAATGATTGGTAGGATCCCAGGCTGAGGGGCTTGGAAAGGAGCTGAAGCTCACTGGGAAAAGGATGAAGCGAAATAGAATAATTCTTATGAAGAATTAAATTAGTTTAAATATTTATAGAATATGAAATAATTACTGAAAAGATTAAGAAAAAGAGTGAAATTGTTAAACAAATAAAATGTCTACAAACAAACACATTTCTCAATGAAATAAAAGGATTATGGCAAAGCTTGCCTGTGGAAATTGATAAAAACCCTGATTCCCAATTTTCCCTCGATCCGTTAAGAGCCAGCCATGTGGAGAAATTATTAGTAGCTGTAATATCTCAACCTGTATTTTTAATCAGTCATTCAAATTAATGCAAAGCAGATGGAATGGACCATATTTTCCTAAATCACACACATTAAAATATGTAAGGGACGGTTTTGATCTTGGAACCTAAAATGTGCTGCAGCCACTACCCAAATGTCCCAAATCAGGGGCAGGTGCAGCAGGGTCAGAGAAACGCAAAATCCTGGAAGGGTTTGGGTGGGGAGTGACTTAAAGGTTGGACTGGATGATCTCGGAGGTCTTTCCCAACCTTAACATTGCTGGGATTCCGTGAAATGGACTCTGTGAAACTCAGGCTCAGGGCCAATGGGGGATGTTTGCTGAGGCTGCTGCAGCAGAGCCATCGCTGCTCCCTGCCCACCTCGGCCCCGTGTCCCACTGCAGCTCCCGTGGGTGCTGCTGGGGCCCTGCATGGTGCTGGGCACAAACTGGGGTGCTGCTGGGCACAAACTGGGGTCCTGCATGGTGCTGGGCACAAACTGGGGTCCCTGTGCTGGGCACAAACTGGGGTCCTGCATGGTGCTGGGCACAAACTGGGGTGCTGCTGGGCACAAACTGGGGTCCCTGAGCTGGGCACAAACTGGGGTCCTGCAAGGTGCTGGGCACACACCCACAGTCCCTGTGCTGGGCACAAACTGGGGTGCTGCTGGGCACAAACTGGGGTCCTGCATGGTGCTGGGCACACACCCACGGTCCCTGAGCTGGGCACACACCCAGGGTCCCTGTGCTGGGCACACCCCAAGGTCCCTGAGCTGGGCACACCCCAAGGTCCCTGCACCCCCAGAGCCAGCAGCAGCCCCGGATGGCAGCGGGAGCAGATGGAGCACCAGGACAAACACAGCTCCTCGCACAGAGTCTGGCAGTGCCTGGGGAAGGCGTGAAGGGAGCGCTGAGGAAGGGGGAGCAGACAGCTGGCCCCGAGCACAGAGCTCCATCTCCCCCCACGCAGCCAGGCCAGCACAGCCCAGCCTCCCCTCCTGCTCCCTCCCCAGCCCTGGCAGTCTCAGCAGCCTCAAACGCTACCGAGGGGTTCTGCACACATTTGGGGGCCAGTGGAGAAGGTGTGCACCCACCCTGCAGGACAGGAGCTGTGGCACCAGGCCCTGTCCTGGGAAGGGGCAGCTCTGGGACATCCCCAGGGATGAGCTCAGGGCTGGTCCTGCAAAAAGCCCCCCTGCTGCAGCAGGGCCACCAAATATCAGCGACTCCCAGTGAGCTGGGAGTCCCTTCAGAGAATCATGGAATGTCCTGAGTGGGGAAGGACCCCCAGGATCATCCCCATCCCACTGCTGGCCCTGCACGGACACCCCAAAATCCCACCCTGTGCATCCCTGGGAGCGTTGTCCAAACAGCCCTGGGGCCGTGACCATTCCCTGGGGAGCCTGATCACGGCTCCCCCAACCCTTTTCCCTACACAAAGGGGTCAGACAAAGCTGTTGCATCTTCCCCTGGTTTGTGGGATCGATGTGAAGAGTAAAAACTGAACGATGGTCGTTGTCATCCCATGTGAGAGAAGCACTCAGACTCATCCAGAACCCTTCATCTGAGGGTTTTATTTGGGAGCTTTGGACTTAAGGAGAGGGAGGTTATTTTTTCCTACATTTCCAAGCTATTTAATGATCAGAAACTCAAAATTTCCACTTCAAATGTTAATGGCTTTGCTTTCTGATTTGCAGAAATTGCCATGTTGATACGCTAAATGGTGAGTGCTGAGTGATGAGAGATGAAGATGTGCACTGCGAAAAAATGAACTGAGATGGGGAGGCTGTGCTAAAAAAAATGAGTTTGAAGGAAAAAAATTAAGTCTCCAGTGAAAAACAGAATTAGACATGCCACAATATTTCCTGCTATTTCTATCAGGAAAGCCAGATAGACTCAAAAATGGTTCACATTCACTGGAGATCTCTTTGCAAGGAAAGCCTTCTCAGTGAAGACCAGAGTGTTTATCAGCACAGTGTTGCTCTTTAAATTAAAACCCTATCGTTTCAATATAATCTAATTCAATATATCTTATAATCTAAAGGTACTTATTTCAGGATCCTTTTCAGAGGAGTCACTGCTCTTCTGCTTCACACCAAATACAGATTTTTCCTCCCTGTTGGAGTGGGTTTGGGTTTGTTGGTTCTGGCTCTGTTTGGATTAAGTCCTGCAAACAAACCCAAAGCTTTTTTTCCCTTTCCAGTCCATTTTGCTCCTTTTCACAGCTGCAAACCCCTCAGAGCAGCAGCGCCGCTGCCCCGGGTCAGGCTCCTCCAGAGCCTCCTTCCCTCCTTGTGCGAACCTCGCGCTTCATTTCCAAACATTTGCCCCCTGGCCAAACAATGGATTTTTTCCAGGTGAGTCCAGGGGGAGGCCAGGCCCTGACAGCCGTGCAGGGTGTGATGAGAGAGGTCTGGTGAGTTTGGGTGTGCTGGGAACAGATCCCAGGATAAACCCCCCGGTTAATCCCGCAGCCGCAGATTCCAGCCAGCAACGAGCACGGCCCCTCTGCTGGGATAAATCCACGGGCAGGGAGCCAGAGGAGCTGTGATAGCGAACACTGACTGAGAATCTGCTCTGCTGTTTCCAAATAAATAAAAAAACCCACCGACAGAAGGTTGGCTACGTGCGTGAGGGGAGGGAGCTTCGAGCAGATAAATCGGGAGGGAAGCGCGAGGTCTGCAGGGGTTTGTGATGGATTACGTTGCATGTTTGAACATAATACACATTAAGGCTGGAGACACTGATGCTTTGAATGGTGTGAAATTCCATCTAATGTGGGTTGTTTGCCTGACACAAACATGTTTAACACGAGATGGAACAAAGGCGAGAAAATCACAGCAGAGTTTCTGAGTGATGCTTGAAAAATTGTTTGCTCTTCCTCCCACCGCCCAATCTGAAAACGCTGCCTCTCTCCTCCAGCCCCACGCCTCTCCCCGCTCAGGAGTGGGTTAGTAAATAATTCAGAGCAAAAACAAGCACCAGGACTCGGCGCAATAAAAATGATGTCTCCATCCAGTGCCGAGGCTCCTCGTGCCACTTAAGCAAGACAGATGGGAGGATGCTCCGCGCTCTGCTCGGCAAACGCAGGGACAGGGACAGAACCAGCCTGCAACGGGAGCACAGGGAGAGCTGGGCTGGGGCTGCTGGTACCCTGTTCCCTGACAAAGGTGCAGGCAGAAGTCATTTGCTCTGGAATGACAGTTTGAAGAGGGAAGGAAAATAAACACACGGGAGGGAGCTGAGGCTCATTAGCGGCCCAGCCGCAGGAGCTCATCGTTAATAACAATAAAGGGCCTGGCTGAAGCAGTGACTCAACAACAGCCCGGCCCTGGGCCTCAGCCCCAGCTACACATCAGAGATGGCACTGCAGAGGGACGTGGGGTGAGCAGAGGGGCAGGCAGGAGTGGGGTGAGAGATGGGGCACTCAGGAGTGGGGTGAGAGATGGGGAAGGCAGGAGTGGGGTGAGGGATGGGGCACAGAGGAGTGGGATGAGGGATGGGGCACACAGAAGTGGGGTGAGGGATGGGGAAGGCAGGAGTGGGATGAGCAGAGGGGCAGGCAGGAGTGGGGTGAGGGATGGGGCACACAGGAGTGGGATGAGGGATGGGGCACACAGGAGTGGGATGAGAGATGGGGCACACAGGAGTGGGATGAAGGATGGGTTCTCCACAGCCAGGGAGGAGGCAGGATCTCAGCAGGACAGCAGAGATGTTCATTGTGCAATCCTGAAGCCCTTTTCTTTAGATTTTTGCCCCAGTTCTGCAGTGCTGAGGTGTCTCCATATGATTCAGTTGTAGGAGGAGCTGCAAGTCCCAACGGCCAGAGATCACCCAGGTCTAAAAGCTCCTTTGCAGTTAAGCCTCAGACCCAACGTGCTGCAATCCCAACAATGTAAACTCTTATTTCAGTCCCAAAATGGAAACTGAGCTGGTTAGGAGAGCTTTTCTTTGAATTTTGTGTGTCAAAAGTTTGGTTTCCAAAATCCCTGAGACTCTGGCCTTTGGTATTTTGCTTTTGGAAACCAAACAAAGCCCAGCACCCCCAGAATGTCCCAGGCTGCCTTAAGGTTGGAGCATAATTTATAAATATCGATTGTGTGCTGGAGGCTGGATCTGGTGAGGGGCTGAGTACACACACAGCTCTCTGCTGCCCTTTGGACAGCCTCGGAGAAAGCCCCTTGATAAATGCATAACTCAGTTATTCCAGCAGGAGGAAGTGCCAAGTGCTGTTATTGTTCTGTCCCTTCAAACACAAGAGCAGATTTATTTGGAAAGCACACACATAGTGGAAGTTGCAAGGTAAGACATTAATTATGTCTCAGCATGAGAGCTCTGACAGATTATGGGCAGACTAATTAAAGTCCTTAATTAAAATACATGGTCTTTGCAAAGCCCAGACTAGATATGGAGGAGCTGGCTCTAGGAAGGTTGGAAATCACCTTAATGGAGGTACCCAGGACCAAAGAGAACTCAGGGTCTTCACTTTGATCTGCATCAGGAGATCACCAGGATCTTGGGTGTCTGGTGGGGTGGGAGTGGCTGATCCCAGAGCCTAAAGGGGCTACAAGAAGTCTGGAGAGGGACTTCCCAAAAGGGCATGGACTGACAGGAAAAGGGGAATGGCTTAAACTCAAAGAGAGCAGGTTTATTGGGTATCAAGACGAAATTCTTCCCTGGGAGGGCGGTGAGGCCCTGGCACAGGGTGCCCAGAGCAGCTGTGGCTGCCCCTGGATCCCTGGCAGTGCCCAAGGCCAGGCTGGAGCAGCCTGGGACAGTGGAAGTTGTCCCTGCCCAGGGACATCAATGCTGCAATGTTTTTTGTACAGAGATGCTGTTTGAAAGGCTCTGTTCACAATCCTGGAAAAGTGCCCCGCTGCAGATCCTAAACTCCAAACTGGGAAATGTTTCACTTTTTAATTAAAGCGAAGCTTCTGGTTTTCCCTTCTTTGTTCTGTACCAGAAAGCACAACATTTGGGTTGTAAAGACTAAGTCTCAATTTATGTTTTATCATGAGAACCTTGGCTTTCAGACTCTTTCTATAGGTTCAACTGAATCTTTTCAACTGAGTTATGGTTTCTATTTACATAAATTACCATATGAAACTTGTTAATATTTCCTGAATATCCTTTTTCATAGCACTATTAGACAAGGTTCCGTGCTTTTGTTTGGGACTCAGTGTCAGCAAATCACAATTCACGGCTGTGATCAGTTAGGAACAGAACAAAATAATTTATTCCCTAACATACAGTCTGGGCGTCAAATAATCCGTCCTGAGAAACGCTATCTGAAATCAGCAGAATTTTATCATGCAAATGACAGGAAGTGTCAGCATTAGGAACAGCAGGAAGTTCCTGATCCACTGCCATTTACACTTTAAATGAGCTCAAGCTTCCCTTGTGGAAGGTGCAGGCCTGGAACGTGCCCTGGGGCTTTTTATAGACCCACCAATAGTGGGAAAGGGCAAGGAGAATTTCACCTGTTCGGAGGAGTTTGTTGTGGGATTTCATCTCTGGTGCAGTTCTTTATCACTGAGGGGGGCAGCAGGACCTGCACCTCTCCAGTGGAGGGGATGAAAAGGTGCTTGGGTGCTGGGAGTGTGTTATCCTGGAGCTGGGAGCTTGGGGAAGAGCCCAAACATCGCCCTGGCTCCAGGAGAGGGCTGGGAGTGCTGCAGGGTCCGGCCCTCAGCCTCACACAGCCCCCAGCCATCATCTGGGAGCACCAAGTCTCTGCTGGGAGAGCTCCACCTTTCACTGTGAGCCCTCTCCAGGTGACAGCAGCCCCATGAAAATGCTGCTGTTTCACCCCGAGGGCAGCTCTGCTGTTGATCCTGGCAGGTTCCCCTCTGCTGCCCGTGCAGGTGACACCTGTTATCAGCCTGTTATCAGCCTGTTATCAGCCTGTTATCAGCCTGTTATCAGCTCCCGAGGGATGCTGGCACAGGAGGGCCCAGCCCTGCCGAGCTGCCCAGGCAGCTTTGGGATGAGAATGGTGGCACTGGGACCTGCCTGGCACCTCCAGCTGGGCCTTCCCTAAAAACACCCAGAGACATTGATGTGCTTGAGATCAGCCCCACTGCTGATGGAAAACCCAGAGGGAATTGCTCACAAAGATCAGCAGAGTCCTTCTCCCACCTGCAGCACCAGGGCAGGACAGCAAACCTGGCCTGCAGCTGCTCAGTGGCAAGGGCTGGGGTTAGATTCCATCCAGAAGTGAGAGGGATTCCTCTCAGGACCATGGATCCATCCCAGGAGGGGCTGGCAGAGCTTGCTCCAGCTCTGATGGATTTGTGAGATCCACGTTAATTCAGGCTCAGTCCTGCTCCTCTCCTGCAGGTCAGAAACACCTGCACCAGGGGTTCAGGGGCTGCTCCGTGTTTTAAACTCACTGGACCTCATCCCCTCGTTCCAGCAATGAGAACTCCTCTGCTTCCAGGCCTTGTTGATGAGAAATTAGCTTTTCATGCATTATATGTGGGGGTTGATTTTTTTTCAGGGTTTTTTCTCACTAGATAAAAGAACCCTCTTCCCAAACCAGGCCCTTTGGGAGAGCTGAGAGCTGAGAGCTGTTCCCATTTCTGCTGCTAATGTTTTTCACTCCTTGTTAATCCCTTCCTCCTGATTTGCTGTTTCACCCTGCTTGCATTGGAACAGGGAGAGATGAAGATAAGGAAAACAGGCCAAAGTCCCTAAAACGGTGAGGGGATGAGCTCACCTGCCATCTGGAGCCTGTGGTCTTCCAAAGATGAAACTCAAAAACTAATTAAAAATACTCTGTCATAAAAGCTGGGCTGCCAATGGGACTGAGAATAAATTGGAGATCATTAGACCTTCATTTCTCTGCAGCATCTCCCAGTAATTCTCATTTGCCGAAGCAGGAAATGAAGCCCATCTCAGAGGGGGAGGCTGCAGCAGCTCATGGAGCCCTCTCCTCTCAGGATGGCTTTGCTGAGTTCCACGGGCCACTCTGGCCAGGGACACAGCTTCCCTTCACTCCTCCTCCCCTCGGACAGGGGGAACAGTCCCAGTGGCAGTGCTGGGGAGGAGAAATCCAGATCCCACCCGAAATCCCTGCTCGGCTTTGGGCTCCTCCAGAGCTCCTTTCCCTGCTCACACTCTCCAGAATCCCTTCTCCAGCCTCTGATCTTTGACTCCAAGCTCCCCCCACCTCCAGATGAGCAACCCCAGGAGCAAACCCCACCTCTGCCAGGCTCATTCCTGCCACAGACACAGCAGAACCACATTTCAAGTGTCCTTTCAGGGACAAAATCCAAGACGTCACCCACCGACAGCAAAACCTGGTGACCTTCAAGGCTGCTAAATGGAGCTGGTTTTTTATTCTTCTCCCCCAAAAGCTATCCCAGCAATAATTACACTGTGCTGGAGGGTGCAGGGAGCTGCCCCACTGCCTGCTGAGGTCACCAGGTCATTGTCACCCCCCTGCCAATGGCAATCCAGGAAAGGCAATTCCTCTGCCAGGGCCCATCACTCCATTAATGAGCCCGTGAGCTTAAGGACAGCAGTTCCCAGGATTTATAGACATTTCTTGGCTGCTCTGGGGGCTGTCAGCTCTAGGAATAATTTCCTTTTGCCAGACTGCAGGGGACCAAGGTGCACATCCACCCTGCAGATGGGGCTTTCTTTTCCTAAAGGGACTTCCCATGGGATTACAATAAAAATCCCTCTTGATACTGAGCAGCTCATGACAGACGAGGCCCTGATTTTGCTGTTGTTTCTTTCCCTTTCCTTGTCCTTAAACAGCAATTCCTGCTGCTCCGTGTGAGAAGGAATCAGCTTATGGGAGGGAGAAACTCTGAATCATCACGTGCACCACAAACTCCCGGTGCCAACAGCCACAACCTCATCAAAGCTCTTTGGAGAAGTGCTAATAGGAATTGGGGTTTTAAATTGATGACTCAGTCAGGATTATTCAAAGTGATGCACTGAAATTTGTTTTCCTCAGATGTTGAAGCCTCTCTGAGGGCTGTGGAGGCCCAGAACAAACACTGGAGATGAGAGAGAAGTGGAAATTCTGCGTGACTTTGCTCCTTCACCTCCGGAAAGATTGTTTTTATCTACACACAAATGAACAGGACTTTCATTCCTGGGACCTTGCTATGCTTTCAGAGCTTCTCGTGGTTTGTTTGTAATGCCACTCAAAGCTGGATCTTTGCAGTTTTATTTTCTCTGCTTCCATTAGCACTGCCCTTGGCACTGAGTGAGCAGCTCCTGTCCCTGGAGCGTGGGGTGAACCAAGGACTGGGATCTGGAGCGAGCCAATGACAGGGAATTCTTTTAAGTACAAATCTCATTCCTTTATGAATTCCTGCCATTTGGGGACTGCATTAATCCAGCCACCATTCCCCTGTAATTTATGTTCAGGCACAATCTTGAACATCGAAAAGGAGAAGTGTTTTATTTTCAAAGGAAAGCGAGCGATTCATAAAACATTATATTTTGACATTTTCTGGAGAATATAAAGGGGCTCATTGCTCTGATTCAGGCCCTATTTGCATAATTTTTCCTTCACTCACCACAGGTAAATCACAGTTAAATATTGAAGCATTTATCACCTGTGTGTTTTCAAGCCAAACTTTGTAGGAGCAGAGGAGAGGGGAGTGAGACTTTCTCAAGCACAGGCATCGAACTGCAAAAATAGTTTGGCCCTCCAGTTCTGCACACCCAGAATGAAGATCCTGACCAATTCTGGGCATTTTCCTCCTCTCCTGTGAGGAAAATCCCCCTGGGATTGTTTCCCAAGGAAGGTCCCAAAGCAGAGCTCAGAGCGCTGGAATTCTGCACGGATTCCATCAGCACAGGGCTGAACATCCCCCGGGACACTCACAGAAATAAATATCAATAAAAAGAATATTTGGATGCTCAGTCACCCCCACACAGCCCCTGCCCTGGCTGCTGACCTGTTGTTATCCAAGTTTATGGCTCTGTAATGCTGAGACATTTAATTTGGCTGGGAATTACTGGCTGCATCCTCAGCTAATGGGAACCGAGGTGGCTCCGCAGCAGATGCTGACACGGGATCACATCTTGTTCTTCAAGTTCCTGTTCAGCAACTCTACAGTATGTAAATGGTGGTTAATTAAAAATACATATTTTACACAATAGAAGCTTTCAGCCTTTCACAAGTGAAAACATGACAGAATAAAAAGTGTCTGTTCCTCTGTCCACTTCCATTTCCACCCCAAACCGTGGCTGGGGGCCAAATAAATAAGTGAAAAGGAGCAACGCTGCTGTTTGTCACATAACATCAAACATTTCCCTTTGTCTCATCCTCCCTTTTCCCTTCTGTTGTCCTAATAAATAAAATAACACTGTGGGGATTTGGATTTACAAACAAACCATGCCTGCAGTTGGCTGTGTCTCCTCGAGCAGCGAGGGAGGAAGGTTCTGCTCCTCAATAACCACGAGCACACAGAAAATGCATACAAATGATTGCAGCTGTCGCTAGCACGACTTAGGAGTAAATGCAGATGGCATGAAATAATATTCACAAACAGCTAATAGAATTTTAATGGCTGTAGAAAGAAAATAAAATGAAAGACACTGTATTTACTCGGGATATGAAGGGAATGCAGAGTGTGCCAGCGCAAGGAACGAGTCATTTTGGACCTTGCATTTTCCCCCAGTCAGGAGTGGGCAAGGCCCCGTGGGTTTTATTTATGGGGAGTTTAAACAGCAATCAGAATCTGTGAAATGTTCAAGGGTGCATCTGCATAAAGTATGATGTTGGCATTATGCAAATGTCATGTATGATGAATGAAATGCATCAAACGTCTTGAGGACACCCAGATGTTAAAGCTACCGGGATGCCAGGAAACATGGAAGGAGGTGAAGAACATGATTTCTTCTTGAGTTAATTGATTCTCATGTTCCAGCATCACCTTCTAAACACTTCCAATCAAGAAGCAAGCTCCAGTCACAGTTCACTTGTTGTGGTTGTCTTTTTCAATCATCACTCTCAGCCTCCTTTTCCCAGCCCAGTCCAAGAACCACCCCAGCCTTTAAGGGATAAATGAGATCCTTCCCTCACACACATTCCAGTGTGAGTGCTCACTGCCTAACAGCTACACTTGGAGCTCTGCTTTGCTCACATTTTTGTTCTGTGGCCAAGGAAATGGGCAGCAGGGCCCTGCTCCAGCTCCCTGCAAGGGGCAGTGGGAGCTCTGTGGATGGAGGAATTCCAGTCCTGGCACGACACAACGGCCCCAGAAGCACTGGGCAGATGGGGCTTTGCAGGGTGGCTCCTCCTTGTGGGTTTAGAAGTAGAGATCATAAAGATCCATATGTGCTGAGCAGGGAAATTTATGGCAGAGTAAAAGCCTGTCCTATTAAAAGGATCAGAAGCTGTGCCTTTGACTTAATTTGGATGTTATTTCATGCCCTGCACTGAGCACATCCAGCCCCCTCACCTTGAACTCTGTTATATTTTGTTATGTTTTCACTGTACAGACAAAATAAAAATACCCTCAGCCTTTTCTAAAATGGACCTGATGTCCCAGAGCTGGTGAGAATCATCTCCTGGTCAGCACCAAATTCTGCTCCTCGTGGTGCAAATGAAATCCCAGCTAAAAATGGTTCATCTCTTGTACCCCACACGGGGTCAAGCAGCAGAACCAGAGGCTGTTCAGGGGAAGGACAAGGGTTCATCAAGGCTTTGCTGAGGAGAATGGATGAACAACTGCTGATTATCACTCAGATTAGAGAGAATTTCTGCTGCTCTCCCTTGTCTCTGGGGCAAAGGGACAGCAGCCATATTCCATCCTCTCGGTCCTGAAGAAAACAAGAAGATTTATTGAAACGAGCAGGGCCTGATGGTGCAGTTTCCCATATGGCAGAGGAGGAGGAGGCTGCAGCAGGTGGGTCCCAGAGCAGATGTTGAGGATTCACACACAGCCAGGACCTGGCTGAGGCTGTCTCTGCTAAAATCCTGAACGTGCCAGCAGTGGGAGCAATCCCTCTTTGACCCAGAGGGGAAAGATCTGGGGTAAAATGCCTAAAAGCATTTAAGGAACTGACAAATCAAATCTATGATTTGTTCTTTTCTGGGCCCAGCAGCTCTTCCTTGGAGGGGCTGTGGTTACACCTGTCCTCTGCAGAGCATCCCAGCCTGGCCTGGGTTGGAAAGGATCTCATCCAGTCCCACGCTGTGCCATGGATTCAGACAGGATTGCAGCTGCATCACTCGGGGATGTGCTACCCAAAGTTATTGACTTGTTAACTGGGGCCTCGAAGAAAACTGAGCAAGCTCATAATGAAGTTGGGAACGTGAATCTCAGTTAACTTCAGTGGTGCTGATCTCATTGATATGGCAGATCAGGAACTGTCTGGCAATGACAGATTAAAACTGATAAAAATAATTTTATTATTGAGCACATCATTTGATGTTGTAAAAATGGGATTGTGAGAGCCAGTTCGAATGATGACTATTGAATCTGCTCTCGGTGATGGATCGCTTTTAAATGCACCAAACTTGCCCACCAGCTGAAATTCATAATAATTCTTGGAAATGTCCCTATTAAAGGAGCACTCACACGTAAATACACATTTTTGTCTGACAGGAGAAGTATTCTGCTTTAAACATCAACGTACATCCTCATACCTGCTCCTCAGAGTGGCTTTGGGGAGGGCTGGGGCTGTTCCTGTCCCTCAGAGCTCACAGGGGTCACACTGCTGCAGCCTGAGACCCCCAAAAAGCCTGTCAGGACCCTGCAATCCATATGGAAGAGAAAAGCCAGGAATATCATTTTTCTTGCACGAGACACTCTCAGACAAAGTGATTAAAGCCCCATCAGTCACTTGCTGCAATAGGAACGCTGCCTGTGGAGGGGATCAATAGCTGCTGCCTTACACCAAACCCCGAATTCCCGGGCTCTGCTTGCAGGATTTTTGGCAGTGAGGGGCTGTTATCCAATGGCAGCACTCAATTCCATTGACAACTGCTCTTAAACGTTATGGATTCCCAAAGACCTCATGCAAATTGAGGTTCTGGCTGTCACTGGAGCTCTGCTGAAGCCTCCCTGGGAGCGCTCGTGGCTGGGAGTGAAGTGAGCACTGAGCTGCACATCCAGTGCCGGCTCCTCACGGCTTTTGCTGTTATTTCTCTTCTGCAAAAACACCAAGCCAGGCTGCAGAGTGGAGCCAGAGGGGCAGGGGGACCTGCACTGATGGGCTGGGTAGGGCTGGGTGCTCCCACACCAGCCTGGCTCCATTCCCCAGCAGCAGGGTGGGAGAACGGAGCTCTCCCGCTGGGTTTGGGATGAATCCCGACTGCTTTGGGTTGGAAAAGACCTTAAATTGCCCCCAGTCCCTCCCTGAGCACTTCCTGAGCTCCCACGGGCTCTGCTGGAGCCTGAGCTCTCCTCATGGGACAGGGGGACACAGCCAAAGGGACCTCCCCACTCAGGAGCCACCTCTGATATCAAACCTCAACATTCCTGACTTAATTCCAGCCCATATTTCCTCCCTCCCGTTCAGCACTTGCATTTTATTTGTCATTAATAACACAAAGGAGGAAATATAGTGGCAATAAGATAAGAGCACATGAAATTGTTCTTCCTTTGACTCGGGACTTCCTCGCTCTTGGCTGATTTGTGGTGCAGCTCCCTCCATGTATTTCATGGGTGTGAGGCTGAATTTATGCTGCACTGAGCCAGGGCAGTGCTGAGAATGCCTCTCCTTCCCTCTCCTCCTCCCAGGGCATGAATCTTCCACCTCCCCGATGCCTCAGATATTAAACACATTATTCTGCCTTGATTGAATACTGGGGAAATTAAATTTCTGCCATGCCTTGCTCCTCCCTGATGGAGCTGAGCAGGGACTCTGCACCCAGGAAAGCAGAAGGGAAAGGGAGAAAGAAGAGAGGCTCAAGCACCGAGCTCACGAGTGCCCATTTTCACCCCCATTAGCACTTTTAGGCCAGAGATGATAAATTTTAGCTTCAGTGGTGCAAATTCCAACATCTGCTCCATCACAGCCGTGCTGACAGGTGTGGTCTCCTGTTCAGCACTGCTGGGGAGCTGCCAGATGGACGGGAGCAGTAAATAAAGGCTAAATCCCACTGGCAGTGGCATGGGGCTCCTGAACTTTCCCTTTGTTTTCCCTCATTTGATTTCACATCTCCAGACTTTGTAGCACTCTCTCAACAGCATTTAGCGAGGAATCTCCTTCTCTTTAATCCTTTCTCTTATCTCCCTGGGGAAGATGAAAGCTAAATGATGTTAATCTGCTAAATATTTCTGATCACTGAGAGCGCAATAGAAATTACCACCCTGACTGGGAATTAATTGCAAAATCAAATGGGCCTGGAGAGGGATGTCAGCACCTGAACATCCTTTCTTCTCACACAGCGAAGGACAGCTCTGGAACTCAGGGTAAAACCTCCAAAAAACTGAGCATAAGATGGTTGGGCGATCACAGGTTTCATTATTGCGAAGTTTGGGTGCTCACAGAGCTCAGCTGGACCAAGAATAAAGAAACTCTGGTACTGCTCCTGCGCCTGCCAGAAACACAAAACTTCACCCTGGAAGGGAAGGTCCAAAGGCCCCAAAGCCAGAGGGGAAAATCCCATTTCTCCTGGGTGCTTCCACTGGGGGCTGAGTGCACAAAATACAAAACAGCAGGGTCAGGACTGACCCTCTCTGCTCACACAAACTGGGGCTCACACACGGGGAAATGCCAGAGCCAGGCAAAAACTGCTCCACGTTCCCACTCCAGAGCCTTTTCTCTCCCTGTTCCCAGCGCCTGCCAGGGCCTGGCGAGCCCATGGAGCTGGGATTTCTCTGTGAGGGCTGGTGACAGTGAGTGGTGCTCAGAACTATTTAGGGAGGCAGTGCCTTCACAGCCATCAGCCTCTCCAGGCTGAGGAGCAGCTTTCCAGGGCAAAACTCTTCCAACACAGAACTTCCATGAGAAATTCTGTAATATTTGGCTTTAAAAATATTAATTTGGGGAATAGGGAGGGGGGTTAATGAATTTCACACTCACAAAGTGTTATCAGATTTTGGTGCCATCTGCTTCTGCTCAAGACAGTTTCCAAGGCAGTTTTTGCTGTGCTGGTGAGAGACCACGGACAAGGGAGAGGAGCAACCTCCGTGCTTGGCCTCCCAGGGCAGCCTGGATCAACCCTCCCAGTCTGACACTGAATATATGTGCAGCCAATTTAGAAATAGCAGCAGCTTTTAACTGCTTTGGCGAAGGAAAGGGGGAAGGGGAATAATATCAGGGAAAAAAAAAAAGGTACATCATGTGGCAGAACAGATTCCCACTCTCACAGAGATTATTTTGCACTTGTTCTGTGCTGTATTCACTTTCTCTCTTCTAATCCTAAAACATAACGAATTAATAGAGGAATTGCTTCACCCACCAAAGCAACAGAACCAGCAAAATCCTCCCACCAGCATAAGGCAGGAAGGAGGAGGCCCATAAGGCAAGTTACTGCACATTTTGGAGGGAAGGAAGAGAACAGAACTGCTCTTATTAGAGACTGCCCAGGCCAGCAGCAGCGAGGTGCTGCTGGTACAAAGCCCAGAGATTTGTGTGCAGCAAAAAGCAGAGCTGCTCCTCGAGCAGCACAAAGCCCCGGCTCAGGGGAGCCAGGAATTACAGGGGAGCACTCCAGGGACCCCCAGAGCCAATGCTCCCCTCCCCTGGCAGCCCCACAGCTCAGCAGGGGTTAAAGCCCCTCGGAGAGACACAGGGATGGCTCCTGTAAGCACTGGGATGAGACTGGAATGTTGGAGCCCTCTGGGCTGGGAGATTTTTTGCACATTTTCCTGCAGTGAGAGCTGGCAGACAGGTGACATCACACCCCACACTTGGTCTGTGGCTGCTTTTTTGGGCACTTTGGCTCTGGTCACTCTGTACCCAAGGTCTGGTGCCCTGTCAGGGTCTGTCCCAGCTCTGTAGCCACATTTTACTGCAGGCAAGTTCCACAGATCCAGCTAAATGGCAGCTAGAGGCATAAACATGTCCCAACTAACTATTTCTTACTTCAGATGTCCCTCAAAGGACCCTGCCTGACCACTCACCCTTCCTGCAGTCCCCAGAAACCCGACCCTTGAGGCTGTGGAGCTGTTCCAAGTGCCAGTGGGGCCCAGTATACCCAGTCCAAGAAGGAAAACAGAATTCCTTGCCCAACACAGCTCAGAGCCCGAGGGATTTTGCCAAAACCAGAGCCTTGACTGGTGCAAAAGGACCACACAAAGAACCCGTGGTGCCCTGCACCGGTGGGCTGCAATGTCACACATCCTTTTGGGAAGTAAGAATGTCCATTTCTGGAGGAGCTGGGAAAGAAGCAACAATTCTGCAGAGGTTTGCTTGAAATATTGTGCACGAGGATTTCACAGAGAGCTTTGTGCTGTTGACCCCAGGTGGTACATCCATAACTCCTGCAGCACAGAGTGCACACAAACCTTATCTGGAGACATTAAAGAAAGCTGCTTGACATTGAAAATCAAATTGATTTCTTGCCAAGATTTCACAAGGGCATGTGTGACAGCAAATGACATGCTTAAGCCTTGCAAGAAGAAAATAAACATGTCCAATGCAAAAGCCATCAGTTTCTGTGCCAGCTTGAATTATGCACATCTGTAGTGATTTGACACCCAGCTTGCTTGGCAGCACAGCAGAGTGTGCGTTGCCACAAGCTGAAAGAGATAAATAGGGTAGAACAGAGCTCGCTGCCTTACAGAAGGCTGCAGAGAAAGCAGATTTAAGGAAATAGTGTCCACTCTCCTGTGTCCTCACTTTCCTGTTCAATAACAGCTCCTGGGAGAGCTCTGCTGCTGCCCCTGGATTTGTGTAGCTCCTCCTCCTGTGCTGCTGAACAATTATCTCCTGAGCAGGGCTCACTTTCTGCTTTCCTGTAGCTGGGGTAGAACTCCAAATCAGGCAGAACCAGCCTTTTATCCCAAACCCAGGGATTCAGTGTTTGAGGCTCTTTGATGGGCAGGACACCCAAAGTTCACTCCCTGGCTCCAAACCAGGCACTGGACATCCACAGGGACACTGGACACAGGGTGACCTCCCATTCTGGGCTTTGGGGGTCCCTCTCACGTGTCCATCTCCTGGAAATCCCTGTTGCTGTGTGAAATTGGAGCTGCCCGAGCTCCAATCCCCGAGCAGAAGCCGTGGGAGCAGAACTGCCCACGATGCCCAGCTGGGTGCCACCAGCTCCCTCTGAGGTCACTTCTCTTGCAATTATTTGTCAAATCCGAGCTGAGACCCTTCAGTCCAAGCACCCAGGAGCGGGTGTCGTGCCCACACTGGGACCAGTGCCCTCTGGGGTGCCATAAAAACCCCTTCCCACCTCAGCACCTGGAGAGCAGAGCCAAATGTTTGATTCCCCGAGTGCTCCCACCCCAGAGATCGATGGCAGAGCCACCTCCCGCCGGGCCTTTGCCACATTAACATAAAGTTTCTATTGCACAGCACTTTGATCCATTTGTGTTTATTTAACTCCTGTGTTCTGACAGAAGAAGATGGAGAATCTGCATAATTAATAATGACCCAAGCAATCTCCCTTAATGCCTGCTCTGAACCCCTGAGTGTCCCTGTAACTGACGACATCCATAACAGGGGCAGACAGGGAACAGGCTCCTTCAGCCTGCTGAGATATTACTCCCCTGGGATCAGCACTGGGTGGTTTTCAGCTCCAGCCATTAGCTGGAATTGCTCAGGTCGTTCATAAAACTTCTTTTCCCTTGCACAAAGGGAGCACAGAGGCAGGGCTGCAGCAGAAAGCTGGGCACGACGATTAATTTCTTTTACATATTTATATATATTTATGTATTTATGTATTGCCACAGTGCTCCTGGCCTGAGCAGGCCTTTGGGTGAAGGATGGTGGCTTTGGGCAGGTCATGGACACCTTTGTGTCACCTCTGCTCCAAGCTGAGAGGCTGCCCAAAAGCAAATCCTTGTGGGACAGGCAGGAGTGGTCCTGAGCCACCCCCAAACCCAAACATCCCCAGCCCCTGGGCACAGGGCCCACTGGAGAGAGGCCTGGGAGGTGTGGGGCTCTTGGCAGGCAAAGGCTTTGTTTCCTGCAAGGAAGTAAACTTGTAATTCCTGCTCTCAGAACAATGCTCCTTGCCAAATCAGATGAAATGCTTGTAACAGGGGCTAATCAGATTCTACATTAATGAGAGAAAATATGAAGCTAATCAACACCCAGGCAGGTCTCCAGGCTGCAGGCCTATTAAACTTCATAAAAAATTAATGACTGAAAGAGCAAAATCGTTTGTAAGGGGTCTCCAGTGGCACTGGGGGCTCTGGAGCCCCGTTCCCCTCTCATTGCTCTGCATTAGGCTCAGCCCAGCACTGCCCCTGCCACCAGCCCCTGCCCAGCCCTCCCTGCTCTGCTCCAGGACGGTCCTGGTGGATTCACCCCTCCTCACCACTTCCATGGTGGCTTTTCCACTGGAATTAAGGACATTTGTACCCTGTCACCCCTCAGATTGTGTTGGGAGGGACCTTAAATCCCATCCAGTGCCAGCCCCTGCCATGGCAGAGACACTTTCCACTGTCCCAGGCTGCTCCAGCCCCGTCCAGCCCGGCCTGGGACACTGCCAGGGATGAACAGGGGAATTCTTTCTTATTCCCACACACTGGATCTGCAGGCTCCCATTGGAGCTGCTCCATTCCCACTGGAATTCAGTCCTAGAGCTGCCAGTTCCCTGTGCCACCTCCAGCAGGTTGTGAATCACTAATAAATGCAAAAATGAAAACCGTAATACAACGAACTGTGCAAGAATGGAAACAAGGAAGGTTCCTTTGCCTTATATCTGTTGAACATAAAAGGAGCCTCTGCTGATTTGGGCTGTTCCAGCCAAATTTAAAGCAGACAGGCTCAACCTGCCCGGTCCAGTCCCTTTTCTCACAGGCATTGTTCAGCTCTCACGTAATTGCAAGGTTGTGCACAACAGATCACTTAAAATGATCCTCTGTTTTCAGTGTTGTGGAGGGAAAACAATCATTTCTTGGATTTTTTGGCCGGGAAAATAAAAGACCATTAGAGCAAATCTTCAATATTTAATGCACTATGGAAATGAGATGTTTAAGTACATATCTGGTTCAGTGCAAGAGAAGGAGAGGAGGTGCATTCAAAGTGTGAGAAAGACATCTGGAGGATTCAGCAATCACTGTTCCAGCACACGGCTCTCAGCAGACCCCGAGGTTTGGATCTGAAACCTCTCCCTGCCTCGGTGGCTGGCAGGGGCTCAGTCCTGGGGCTGTTTGGAGCCTGTGCAGCTGAATGAAGCCCCCCTTGTTGGTCAGTCAGGTTACAGGACTGACATTCCTGTCCTCAGCACCGAGAGGTTTCATTTCCCCCCGTGAGGGGCTGCAGCTCCATGGGAGCTCATTGCCTGCAGTGACCCTGCCTGGAGGGTGGGAATCCCAGGGCTGATCCAGGCTTAATCCCTTCACAGGGCACTGGGGACGAGGCCCTGCTGCTGCCCTGGGCATGGAGAACTCCTTCACCCTGCACAGAGCGATGTCTGTGGGTACCCTTTGGGGCAGCAGCAGCTGAGATCGGTTCTGGGCTCACAGAGAGATGCAGAGCGAGGCAAAAAGGGTTTTGTCTGACCCAGTCACACCAAAACCCACAAACCTGCTCCAGGAGCAGAGGGTAAGCTCAGATTATTCTGGCAGTTGAGCTGTAGGATCCAGGTCCCTGCAGGTTTATTCAGACAAACAAGCTGTGGGTGCAGTCCCAGAGGTGCCTGGGTGAGATGTGACCCCAGTGATGGATTCATCCTTCCTCTCCCTGCTCCTAAAGGATCTGAGACAAATTCTCACCTGGCAAAGGAGTCCTCAACTTCCCATGTGAGATTTTGGGAGTCCAGAGAGTTGAATTTCACAGATGAAAGGAAGGAGCTTCTGTAGGTCAGCGGCAAAGACAGATCTAAAATTCATCTTTCCTGACTAACAGCTCAAAGTGCCTCTGTTTAAAAAAACATGCAGCCCTTTGGAGATGCAGCTTTACCTCTCTCAGGCCTCGCTCCTACAGAAGATAAACCCGAGATGAAAAATTTATTGGAATGCAAACTGTGCAGGTAAAGTGCTGGCTACGACTGCAAAGCAATAAAACAGCTCTTAACGTCTGCATCCCCTGCTCCTGCTCCCGCAGACAAAATACCTGGGATATTCAGCAGCCATCAGGCCACCTTACCCGGACCTGCTGGCCCCAAGCTCTGCAGAACAACTTGAAGAGGATAAATCTTGGTTTTTCTTTAATGTTTGACGCATAACATAGGAGGAGGTGATAAAGTTGCCCCTGACTTAAACATAAAGTTGTCATCCCCACAGCCAAATGATCTCACCTTGAAAAAACTGCAATAGGACAAAAAGAATCAGAGAATCATCGAATCCCAGAATGGTTTGGGTTGGAAGGAGCTTAAATCTCATCCAGTGCCACCCCTGCCATGGCAGGGGCACCTTCCACTGTCCCAGGCTGCTCCAAGCCCTGTCCAACCTGGCCTTGGGCACTGCCAGGGATGGGGAACCCATGGAATGACCTGTGCCAGGGCCTCTCCACCCTCACAGGGAGGAATTCCTTCCCCATTTCCTTTCCCAGTTCTCTGTCACTTTGAAGCCGTTCCCCTCGTCCTGGCACTGCCCACTCCTGTAAATAATCTCCACCTGTGCCATGCTGTGGCTGGGAGTTGTGACCCCTCTCTGGAATTTGCAGCTCCTTTTCCTGCGCTGCTGTTTGAGGTTATTTTGTACCTGTGTCACTGATGGGCTTCTCGAGCACTTTAAATTCCTGTACAATTGTATTATTTGGGTATTATTAAATAACGGAGGTGGGATCCCCCTGCCCACTGAAGTATTGAGAAATCTCTGCTTTTAAAGAAAAGTAACTGTGATTTACCAGCCCTTGTGGCCGGAGCTTGGATGTGCTGGGTTCAAAAAGGAGAGAACAAAGCAGGTGGGAACAGGTGGTGGCAGCTTTTGATGACCACACAGAGAACACAACATCATTAACAAGACAGATGCAACCCTTCCTCTAATTTTTTATCCAAGTTGTCTCTTCCAAGATCCCACTGTCTGCAGGGCAGGGGAAGGGGCTGTGTGATCTCACGTGAAGGAAGGAGGCAGGAGCTGCAAAGAGCTCTGAAGAAAGGAAATAAATCGATGGCTTTGGTCCCTTTATTCTGAACTTTTCCAGGCAGGGCGTATTTGCTGCTGGATCTCATCCTGTTACTGATATTCACTTGGAATGCACTGAGTGGAATCAGCTCGTTAGAAATCCAAGCAAGGCATTCATGTGGTTTTTTCTTCCCTTTTGGGAATCCTCTCCTGTGTAAATAAGACACATAATAACCCTTCTCTGCATTTTACACATGTGCACAGCTTTTCAGCCATAAATGTCACAGTGCTGCTGCAATTATCCCCATTTTCCAGGAGGAAAAAAGGGAGCACAGAAGGGTCTGATCCACAAACATTGGCTGTGACAGCTAAATTTGGATGCTCGTGCACAGGGCAATTTCCAGCCCTCCCACCCTCTCCTGTGGAACAGGGAGGGATCAGGGAGCAGCATCCAAACCCCAGTTCCTGCAGTCCTGGGATCAAAGGGGGGCACAGGGACAAGGGGAGGTCCCTTCTCCTGGACAACAGGTTGGGCCAGGGAGGTTTAGATTGGATGGCAGGGAAAAAAACTTCCCAGGAAGAGTTGTAAAGCATTGAAAAGGTCCCTCAAGGACCTCCCTGTTTTCAGCTGACGGTGCCTGAGATCGAGCTCCATTTAATTTCTGAATTTACACAAAGCCCCTGTAAGTGATTGTGATTTTCCAGTGGAAAAACAGGGTCTCGCTGTATCTAACCCCCGGAGCATTTTAATCTTTAAATCAATAAAATCCATTAAACAAATTGCTCTGCCCCCCCTCTCTCCATGCATCCCATCCAAAGTGAGCGGGTTTGCCATTATTTATTTAATTTGGAGCACGTTCCAGAGCTCTGCTGATGGATTGAGCACTTCTGCTGGTGCGGTTCAGCTGTCGGAGGGCTGCAGCAAAAATCACAGTTTCAAACTTTGAATGGAAACAAATGGGATGTAAATGCAGTGCTCGAGGAGGGGGAAAAAAAACCACTCCACAAAAAGCCTGGAATGTTTATGGGGTTTAGGCTTCATGCTCTGTATGTGCAAATCAGAAGTAATGATTAAAAGCAGCTCTTCTCTTTGGAAAGGTTAAGTGTCTCATCTCACACAAAGGAACCCTGTGTACCAGCACTCTCAAATCCTGGAGTGAGATCAAGTGCTGGAGTCTTGATAGCAGAATATTTAGTGATAAAGAATGAATATCAGGGAGGATTGAAAATATGGAGAGCAGGCAGATGTGCTGCAGCACTTGGGACTGTGTTGACAACACAGAGTTGGAAATTCACCCAGTGGAGAACTGAAAAAACCAGAAGTAGTTGGGGATGGATGTGTTTAGGTGAGGGTGGATCTTTACCAGGCTGAGGAAATAAAGGGATGAAAATATTTCCCATCTCCCCTCACAAGGAATTCCTGCTTTGTCTGGGTGCAGATGAACCAACAGAGAAAATCTCTTGGAAAACTACTGTTAATGTAGCAGGGGTTCATTTGATCTGATTTTTCTCAGGTTTTGGATGGCAGCAGGAGCCCCTCCACTGTCAGGGAGAGGGGGAAGCTCAGGGCTGCAATCTCAGGCTCAGCCCTCGGAGCCAGCATTGCTGAGGGACTCTGCCCCAGCTGAAGAGGCTGGCAAATTACAAACTGAGTATTTTGTGATATATTTTAAAAGGATTGTGGGTCTGGGACACTGAGTCATGACAGAGGAGAAGGACTCTGTGCCCAAGTTCAGGTGTGAAGCAGTGACACCTGGGACTGAGATTTCCTTCCTGGGAGTGAGGGAGGAACAGGAGAAGCTCCCTGAGTCTCTAAATATGGCATTAAGCAGAATGGGGAGGGGAGGGAAGGGGCTGGCAAGAGGCCATAATTAATTTTCTGACATTTGGAGAACTGTGACATTGGGTCTGATCTGTCTGTGATGAAACTCTCCACAGCCCTAAGGCAATGGAGTATTTAACCAGGCTCTGATAGCCAGACAAATAACAACTCACTCTGCCTCTGACTCGACAGAAGGACAAAAAAGAAAAAAAAGTAGTTAAGGGCTTCAAATTAAAGCATTGAAGCATTGTCATAACAATGAAACATTGTTTTTGCATTATAAGAACAGGGTTAAAACCCTGAGCTCTGCTCACTTGCAGGCCAGAACTCTGTGCCTGCTGCTTTGGGGAGAAGGGATGTGGAGGAAGAGGCTCTCTGCTGGCATGGGAAGGGAAAAGTGCTGGGAAGGGAAAAGTGATGGGAAGGGAAAAGTGATGGGAAGGGAAAAGTGATGGGAAGGGAAAAGTGATGGGAAGGAAGCACAGGCTGCTGAGGAATGTGGAGAGTACGGATATGGAATGTGGAGAATCAGCATCAGAGCGAGCCTGGGGCTGGGGAGGTGCTGGGAGGGGAATCTGTGTCTGTGGCTGCATTTGGGGCCACCTGCAAATGGACCCATGGCAAAGGGCACAGCCAAGCTGGACCCTCCAGGGTACCCATGGCCATGGGCATGGCCAGGCTGGACCCTCCAGGGTACCCACGGACACGGGCATGGCCAGGCTGGACCCTTCAGGGTACCCATGGCCACGGGCCGGG
>VZRV01004806.1:548115-579504 GCA_013398115.1 Falcunculus frontatus | reverse complement strand
GCTGGACCCTCCAGGGTACCCATGGCCATGGGCATGGCCAGGCTGGACCCTCGAGGGTCCCCACGGCCAGGGGCATGGCCAGGCTGGACCCTCCAGGGTACCCATGGCCAGGCTGGACCCTCCAGGGTACCCATGGCCATGGGCATGGCCAGGCTGGACCCTCCAGGGCTCCCTGTCCAGGTTTCCCAGCAGAGATCTCCCCCTCCGAGTGATTTTTTCCAGCCCTGTCTCATCTCTCAGTGTCCTGGAGAGGAGAGGGCAGCGAGAGGGAAATGCTTTCCCTGTGCACACGGTGATGAACCCTTGCAGAGCTGCTGTCCTATGTGAATTGAACACTGAAGCTCCTTCCCCCAGCAGCAGTGCTGGACCCCACAGGCTCTGTCTGGGCTCCTGTGGCACGGGGAAACCACAGGGAACAGCAAAAGCCAGGAGTCTGAGCAGTCACAACGCAAAGAGCAGCAGCCACAGAAGCAACCTCAGGGAAATTTCACCCTCTGGCCACAGGAGAGCTGCCAGCAGAGAGGAACAGGGGAGGTTTTGTGAAGGATCCTTCACTCTGCCTCCCTGGATGTGCAAAAAGCACGAGGAGTACAGGGAACCCATTCAAACAGTGTTTAGCGAGATAATTGCAGCAGCTAATTGCCAAATAATAATAATAAAACATCTTGAAGTTTGCTAATGGAGGGGTTGAAATACTGTAATTCTTAACAGACAGCAATTAATACAGGCTGGAGTATCCAATCAATTAAGAGACCTCATCCATTCTGTTCTGGAACCACATGATGACATTTTATATGATGACAGCTCTGCTCAGAAATCAGAGATGTCTGGAATTCTTTTATTTTTATGGGGACAGACAGACATTCTCTAGTGAAAGTTAAATGAAGTTAGAGCCCTTCTGTAAACAGTTTGCAATCCCTGTATTCATTAAAGTCAAAAGAAATTGTGCTGTTAATCAAGTCTTCATTTTAAAAGGATCAGAACTGGACCTGGCCTATCGCCCTCCCTCTCTCCCTACTTCTCCAATAATCACAGATCAACCTTGTGCAAATTAAAGCCTGAATTTGGCTTTGTGTTTAATTGAGTTCTGCTCAGCTCTGGCCTTTCAGCCACAGGATCAACTGCAAAAGTGTGGCCAGGAGATCTGGGGGTGAATTTTGTACTTTTCCTTTGCTCCCTGATGCAGGGTACGAGTCCTCTCTCCTCTCAAAGTTCTATTTGCATCAGATACACATTTTCTTGCACCATCTGAAGCTGATGAGCACATTCCACACTCTGCAATAATTTTATTCCAAACAGCAAATCGTGAATATCTCAGGGCTGGGTTTTCAAGGCCATTGTTTCAGGCAGTGTCACAGAGTTCCTTCACAGTGAAGCCAAACCCACCAAAGCAGACTGGTACAAGTCCCAGATTCCTGAAATTCCTGCCTCAGGGTCCTCGAGGTGTCCCAGCTGAAGGGATCTCACAGGGCACAGCACTAAAAACACCCGAGCAAGGTTCTCTGAAGACAGAGTGTGAAATTCCCTCTCTCCACAGAGCAAACCCAGAGGCAGCAGCAGAGCCCAGACACAGCTCTGGGGGGGACCAGAGCCCCTGGGTGAGGAGGAGCAGGGCTGAGCCACCAGGCTGGGGCTGTGCTCCCCTTCTGCAGCTCTCCCTCACTCCTGAGCCTTCCCTTGCTGCAGAACCAGCTGCCAAAAACCCCAAGGAAACCACGGATGAGCCTGAGCTGCCCCTGCTCCCATCCTCCCGTCCCTGCTCCCATCCTCCTGTCCCTGCTCCCCTCCTCCCGTCCCTGCTCCCATCCTCCCGTCCCTGCTCCCATCCTCCCGTCCCTGCTCTCATCCTCCTGTCCCTGCTCCCATCCTCCTGTCCCTGCTCCCATCCTCCTGTCCCTGCTCTCATCCTCCCGTCCCTGCTCTCCTCCTCCCGTCCCTGCTCTCCTCCTCCCGTCCCTGCTCCCATCCTCCCGTCCCTGCTCCCATCCTCCCGTCCCTGCTCTCATCCTCCTGTCCCTGCTCTCCTCCTCCTGTCCCTGCTCCCATCCTCCTGTCCCTGCTCCCATCCTCCTGTCCCTGCTCCCATCCTCCTGTCCCTGCTCTCCTCCTCCTGTCCCTGCTCCCATCCTCCTGTTCCTGCTCCCATCCTCCTGTCCCCTGCTCTCATCCTCCTGTCCCTGCTCTCAGAATGAGCAGTGTCACAGTGAAGCCAAAGTGGGGCTGGAATTTGTTAAGGGCTGGGGGTGAAAGTTTGGCCCTGGCTCTGTGTCCCCTGTGTCACCTCAGCCCTGCTCTGCTGCCTCTGAGCACCCTCAGGGCCAGGAAATGGCACATCCCTGGCTCAGGAATGCAGAATTCGGGACTGCTCCTGCTCTGGCCTTGCTGGCTCGGATATTCCATTGATTCCTTCCAAGTATTCCCATTTTACTACAGGGCCACCACGAAGATGCTCGCTGGGGGGAGGCAGCAGCTCCTCAGGCTGCAGCAACAGCTCCTGAAACGCCTTCAGCATCTCCTCACCTGCATCTGAAATGTCTCCTTGGAGCTGCTCCCGGTGCTAACCCCAAACACACCTGAATCTGATCTCGGTAATCCTGGGCAGCACCGAGTGCTTGGGGGGTTAATTTTAAACAAGGGCAGCGTGGGGAGGGATCTTCAGGGATGGGCTCTCTCTCTCTGAAAGGTTGGAGCAGGCTCAGTCGCTGCCACTTGCGGAAATTAAAGGTTGAATTTAGCCAAAAAAGGGAAATGCTGTCGTCCATCAGCGAGCATTCAATTGCAGTGACATAACAATGCCACAAGAGCAATTTCATTCTTGGCATATTTAGAGGTGGCATTAGGGAGTGTACCAAGGTAGCAATTTTCTAGATAATCAACCTAATGTCTTCATTCTAAGTGCGTTTATATGTGTAAGTTAATTAGGGGAGTTAATTCTCACAAATGGCAGAAAATCTGCATTTTTTCCAGTAAGCCTTTGCTTTGTGGCAGTTCCTGATTCAGGGGAGCCGGGAGAGACAACCTGAGGCTCCTGCCACAGCCCCAGCCTGGAGTTTGGGGCTCCTGCTGCCCAATCCAGGCACCTCTGGGGGCAAAGGGAAAACTTTCCCTGCAGCAGATCCCAGAGGTGTAGAGAGCACTGCTCCAGCCCTGAAAATCCCACACAAACTGCAGGGGAAACCTGTGCTGGTGAAAAGGGAAAACGGAAATAGGAGCGAAGTGACAGAATCACGGAATGGTTTGGGTTGGGAGGAACTTTAAAAATCGTCCCATCTCATCCCTGCCATGGCAGGGACACCTCCCACTGTCCCAGGCTGCTCCAAGCCCTGCCCAGCCTGGCCTTGGGCACTGCCAGGGATCCAGGGGCAGCCACAGCTGCTCTGGGCACCCTGTGCCAGGGCCTCCCCACCCTCACAGGGAACAATTGCTTCCCAATATCCCATCTAAATCTTTCCCAGCACAACCCCAGAACGCTGGGCTGGAGGGAAAAATGCGAGAAAGGACCACGATGAACGACTCTGCAATTATCTCAAACCCTTTATGGCAGAATTCTGTAAAAGAGATAAAAGCAGACAGTGATATCTGGCCTCAGTGAAGCAAAAGGGAATTTTACCACATGCTTTAAAAGGCCTGGAATTTCAAATGGAGTCTGTAAAAGTTAAATTGCTCTGAATAGCAATGCCGTCTGTCCAAATTTAGCAAGGCTATCTGAGCCCACAGCAAGTGCACATGGATTAAAATAATGACTCCTTCCCACTTTGGAAAGCGTTAATGCCTCGGGTTGAAAAAGAAAGGATTTTTGGTGATTGCCTTCACTCGGAGCCCTCTGAGGAGCTCTCAGCATCGCTCCCGCCCATCCTCCTTCCTGCTGGACTTCTGCATGTTTCCCTCCACGTGCCCTCTTCGGCCCCATTTTCATATTCATTTCATTTCACAGGGGACAATGGCTTTAAGCTGAAGGAGGGTAGATTTAGATGGGATCTTGGGAAGGAATTGTTCCCTGGGAGGGTGGGGAGGCCCTGGCACAGGGTGCCCAGAGCAGCTGTGGCTGCCCCTGGATCCCTGGCAGTGCCCAAGGCCAGGCTGGACATTGGGGCTTGGAGCAGCCTGGGACAGTGGAAGGTGTCCCTGCCCATGGCAGGGGTGGAATGAGATGAGATTTAAGGTCCCTTCCAACCCAAAGCAGTCTGGGATCCACCCAAACAGGCTGAAACCTGGGAATTTAAAAACCTCACACCTATCAATGAGTCAGCTCCTGCCTGTGAGCAACAGCACCCTGTGGATCTGGGGAGGAAGAGAGCAGCCCCCCTGGATTTTGAAGGAATTGTTGCATTTTAGAGGAAGGATGGGAGCTGGCAGAGCAGCCAGGAGCCAGCTGTACCTCAGTGGGCACAGCCTTCCCAACCCTCCCACCCTTTGGCTTTTCCAGAGTGGTTTCCCACCAAGCAAAATGGAAACCACGGCAAGAGGGGAAATAAAAGAGATTGAGAGCTGCTGCTTCCTCCCAGAGCTGTGAAACAGGAGGGATTGAAGTAGAGGCTATTCTCTATATGAAATAAACACCATTAAGGTATCCATTAACCTATGTGAGCCTTCAATTAGATCAGTAATGCTTTGAGGGAAGAACTGTTTCTGATGTATGCTTAGAGTGAATAATGAAAGATTGGCCCCCAGGTACTACAGCCCTATCAATAATAAACATTATTACTAAATAATAGGAACGAAGACTTGGAGTTAATATTTAAAATGTGCATGAGACCAAGGCATGCCCAAGCACATTTCATGCTTATTTTAATTGCCACCAGACAAATAGGAGGAGGATGGCTGCTCACTCCAAAGGGTGTGATTCTGTTTTGCTGAAGCACTCAGATTTTAGTGTGCCATTGTCAAGCCTATTTGGAGTAAATTGTGGGGAGAATTGCAATGAGAGCTGCAGTTGCCTAGCAAAGGTCTAAGATTTCCATTTAAAATTAATGTGAACTGTTTCTCCGAATCTGACATATGGGCTCTGAGAACCCCTGCCAAGATGTCAAGAGCCAGACTGCTCCCCCTCCAACTCCGAAAAAACGCTGGAGGCAACTTTCTCCTGGTGTTTGGGCGTTTGGCTGCAGCGCAAGACAAAGAGGCAGAGAACCCCTCTGCGGTGGGGCAGGGCACAGAGCCGAGAGCTGCCAGGGGACAGCGCCTCTGCTCCCTCCCGGGGCAGGGACCGAGCCTGAGCACCCCCGGGGAGTTCTCAGCCTCTGGCCTGCAGCGATGTCACCCCCAGGGTGTCACCCCCTGGCACCTCCAGGGACAGCTCCTTGTCCCGCCCGGTCACTGGGCTGGAGCCTCCCTCCAGCTCCTCACCTCCCTCATTCACCTTCCACTCCACCCCATCAGCTTCTGAGCTCCCCTTCCTTGGATACCTGAGCTTGCTCAGCATTTGAGAAATTCATTTTCCTTTAAATGAATTCCCCTTCTCCTCCACTACAAAGAACGCACATTTCTATTTCACTTCCTTTCTTATTCTTTTTTTTTTTTTTTCCCCATTTCCCAAATTATACCCTTTTGGATAAGTGTGAAACTCTTCTCAGTGGAACACGGGGGCAATAAGAGTGAGATCTGCCAAGGGTTACACAGACTCACAGATTAAACTGGCTCCAGAGGCTGCCTGGGGAAAGGGAACCACAGAGGAGGGGGGACAGGAGAAAATAAAGCATCTGGGGGATAAAGAATAGGTTCCAAAATGCAAGGAAAAAATAAAGATACTAAAAATGGCTCCAGAAAGACAGAAGCGAATGCTCAGCTTCCCACACCATCTTTAGGACGCTGAAGGAAGTTCACAAACGAGACAAGATTGTCTCTGGCTCCTGTAAAGCACAGAACAGGCTGCTCGGTGCTGGATTCCCATCCCTGACCTGCACATTCCCCCTGCAGCCTTTGGCCAAAGCTCCATCCTCCTTCCTGGCTGGAGGGACCCTGCCCAGCTGTGCAGGGACACAGCCAGCTCCGAACAACTGCAGCTGCAAACTGAATTCCTGAGGTAGATTCGGAGCTATTTGGGACCAGAAGTTTTGTTTTCATTGTCCTCTCCACAAGCACAACCTGATGTGGCCCTGGTGCTCACAGGAGCCTCCTCAGGACTGGACAAGAGCAGTGAACCCAGAGCAGAAATAACAATTCCAGTTAGTCCTTCTTTTGGGATGCCAACACTGCCTTTAACAGCTGAATCCTGTATGGAAGTGGGAGGAGAGACAGAACTGGATTGAAAAGAAGTAGGAATCAGAAGAAAAATCCCAGTAACGCTTCTGCTGTGGAGTCACAGCTCCAAAGCAGCGTTCCAGGTCCTGCCTGGCACAGCAGGGGCAGAGCTCAGGCTCTGTGAACAGCAGGGGACAGGCCCAGGTCCTGGGCAAGGGAACTGAAACAGGAGCAGGGGATGGGTTGGGTTGGCAGGGACCTCAGAGCCCATCTCATTCTCATTCCATCCCATCTCATTCCATCCCATTCCCCTGTCCCAACCCTCATCCAACCTGGCCCCAGACACTCCCAGGGATGGGGAGTCCCTGACCTGTCTGGGCACCAGGAGAGTTCCCATTGCAGTGAGACAGCACAGATCTGACCCAGGGGTCTCCAGCTCCACTGGCACCTGCAGGGAGGGAGGGCTCTGAGCCAGCAGCTCTCAGTCAGTGCCACCCACGGCTCCCCAGCCCCTCTGCTCTGTCCCCTTCTCCTGCCTCAGGGCTGGATTGGCAGCCCCAATCAAACTGCTCCCAGCCAAGGCCTGGGATGCTCCACGTGTGTCTCATCCCCCCGGGAGCTCTGGGCCCCGTTCCCTGGCTCCCAGACAGACACGTGCAGCAGAGGGGCTCAGGACACGGCTCTGGAGACAGCGTTCCCCGTGGAGAGACACACCAGGGAAATGTTTTCCGGTGGTGGAAATAGTCTGGAGGAAGAAACAAAACATGCAGACGCACACAGAGACGTTGGCTTTTTTTGTTTAATCTGACTTGGACTCTGCTGAATTGGTTCATTGTTTGTGGGGGGATCTGAGCAGAATTAATGACTGGCGCAGGCAGGAAGAGGCACTGTTTGCAAATGCAGTGGCCAGACATTCTCCAAGATCTGTAATCTAATTTAGCTTGGAGAGTTAATGATTTTAATGATTTGTTGTGATCTCAAAACAACTGTTAGGAGATAAATCTACATCATTAAACCTATTATGATGTTTTGCTTCATTTAGCAAATGGTGTTTTTTGTTCTGAAGACGCCCACATTTTAAACAAGCGGAGGGGTCAGCTGCTGATGGTGAGGAACAATTTATTCCCAGCTCCCTTGGAGACTGAAACGAAAGGTGTCCTTGGGAAAAAAACAATTCCTCACAAATGTTACGGACTGTTTTCTAAACAGCAGGCTTTGCTGGTGCTGTGGTGGGTGTCAGTGGGAGTGTCTGGCACGGACCAGACGAGATTCCTGCGAACGGCCACCGATGGCTCAGGATCACTGGATGTCAATTCCAGGTCCTTCCCAAGGAATCCCATGGGACTGCCAAGCCCTGGGAGCTGAGCCTTAGAGCACCCAGCAACAGCAAGAGAGAGATGTCAACATCAAGGAGCCTTGCAGGAGCTGCTGAGCTCTGGGTGGGGAATTTCACTCTGGTTTTGGAAGGACAGGCCCACGTCCCAAAGCACGGCAGGCCATGAACCTCCTCCTGCAGGATGTGTCCATGGGGAAAGCAAAGAGCCACTGACAGATCCCAGCCCCACACCTGCCTCTCCAGCTCCTCCTCCTGCCCTGCACCTCTCCTCTGCTCCAAGACCCACCTCATGGAGTCATGGAGTGGTTTGGGTTGGGAGGAACCTTAAAACCATCCAGTGTCACCCCATCCATGGGCAGGGGCACCTTCCACTGTCCCAGGGTGCTCCAAGCCCTGTCCAGCCTGGCCCTGGACACTGCCAGGGATGGGGAGCTCACAGCCCCTCCAGGGAGGGTTTCCTCCTCTCCAGGAAGGAAAGGTTTATGTAGGACTGACACAGGAAATGTGCATTTAATCCCCCAAGAGTGACTGATCCCCCTCAGTCTCCCACAAACACTGAGCACGATCCTTCCACCCACCGTGGTGTCACTGGGCCCTCCCACCACAGCTTCCTCCAACCTGTTCTGTCCCAAAGCTTTTTGTGCTGGCTGGGAAGAGGATGGAGGATGGAGCAGAGAGGGCTCTGTGTTTTCCGCCTTTCTGTGCCAGTTATTGACACAGCAGAGAGCAAACAATCAGCCCCTCTTCCCTGCAAGCTGGAGAAGTCTATTACGATTTGACTGCATTTGCCTAAGCTGAATATTTTATACATTTCAAATATGGTGCAAAGAAAAAAAAAAAATATGTCTGTAAACAGCAATGTCTGATTTTTTTCTTGCTCAGCTGCTTTTTTATTCCCTGGGCAGGGGGGGATATTTTGGTTCTCCACTCTCATTCAGCAGCCGCCACCAGCACCCTTCTGGAATGTCTGCCTGGCACAGGGAAACACAGGGGATGAGGAGGGACAGGAATGCATCTGTTTGTCGTGGAACTGAAGCACCCACTGGGGCCTGAGCTCTGTCCTTGGAGCCTTTCTAATCCCCCACATTGCCTGGAGAGCACAGACTCGTCACTTTAATAACCCAAAGCAAATAAAACCCAAAGAAAATTCCTTTCCGTTGTGTTTGTTTGGGGGAAGCTTCTCTCTTCAGCTCTGAATATGGGGAATATATTTTATTACCCAGGATGACATCTCCAAAGGCAGCAATTGAACTGCCCTGGGATGGAAAGCCACGTCCTGCCCTTGTGCATGGCTTTCACCCCCAGAGATTCCTGTTTCTGTCCAAGGGAGGAGGCTCTGGAGCCCTGTGCTCCAAACACACAGAAAAGGCTCTGGATTCCTGCAGATCGTCCCCACCTGGGTGGCAGCTGCTGTCTGACCCTGGGCTGCAGCTCCAGACAGCCTCACATTCCCTATTTTATGAGGAAAACCTCAACGTCCATAAAACCCCAAAACTGGGACACTTGTATTCCATAAAAGAGAGCGAGTAAGCAAATAACCCTGCCAAAGAAACAGGGCTTTTCAAACTCGGGTGGGAACAAATACTTGTATAAAATAGTGCAATTAGGGGATTCTTTCCAATCTGAAGCTTAGAAGTTCAAGGTCATTTTGGTGCATCCAAGCCTTTCCTCAGCACCGAGCCATTAAACTCTTGGTGGGCGTTTGGGCACGGAAGACATCTGGTGCCACACTTGAGTCAGTGCATGTAGATGAGACAAATACAGCTGGAAATGTGATGGTTTCATGGTGCTTGTGCCTGCCCAGGAGAACCCCAGTGAAGGTGGGGTGCTGTGTTTTGTGGGGACACTCCCACGATTTCCCATTTTCCTGTTCATCATTTTGGCCACCATTCCCCTGCCAACTGTTGCAGCCATGGCTGGCTGTGCTGTGATATTTGGAAAGTGCCCTCCAGGTAGAACAAATGTTGGTTTATTTGCTGGGTGGAAATTCGTTAAATAAATCATAGATTCATCGTGGCAGAGGAAATTAGCAATAAGCTGTGCCTGGAAGGTTGGACATATTGTACTTCAAAATAAGCAGGAGGCCACTTTGCAATTCAAAGGAGATATATTGGGAAATGGGAAAGGCACATCTGTTAATCATTTTTCCCAATACCCAAAAGGTCCCAGCAGAGCCCTGCTCCAACACCGAGTGCCTCTTTTAAATTAACTTCAATGCCCCCTCTGCCAGGAGAAAGGCTTGGGAGCTTTTTGTGTGGAAGCTCTGATGTCCTTGGCTGTGTCAGGAGTGGGTCTGTGCTTTCCACACCGGGGGAGTCCCATTTACTATTACTATTACTATTATTATTATTACTATTATTATTACTACTATTATTATTATTGCATTCCCCTCTCTCTGCGCCCCACGGGCCATTATCAGTCTGGCAGGGGCTGACATTTTGCAGGGGCTGAGGCCTGAGGTGCTCTTTATTTGACAATTACTCACGAGTTTCCCTAGAAAAGAACCCATGGAAAGGCTGCTCCTGAGAGCTCCCTCCAAGTGACATCTGATGAATTTAAATAACGGGTTTGAGCACTGCTAACGCTCCAAACATTTTTACATTTATTACAACCTTCACAAAGCCTTTGTTCCTCTTCCCGATCGTTTCCCAACCCTGATCTACCTGGAAATATTTCAAGCAAGCATTTGAAAAGGATGCTGGAAGCCTAAAGATGCTTTGCCTGTGTTTGGGGTTGCTGTTGGTATCAAATGTTCTTTCTCACCGAGGGAGATGAGCCAGGGACTGTTCCCTCAGCAGCTTTTGGGTCAGGCAATGGATTTGCATTTTCTCACCTCCAGTAACGGGTGAAATCAGAAGAACTTCAACTTTTGTTTTCACAGAACCACGGAATGGGTTGGGTTGGAAGGGACCCTAAAGATCTTTTAGTTCCAAGCCTCTGTCCTGGGCAGGGACACTTCCACTGGGTCATTTTATGGAGAGAGAGACTTTAACAACTTAAACCTAAAAACCAGAGTCCATGACAGACCTGGGCACGGAATCCTCCCTCCCCATCCCCAGTGCCAGCTCACACACGCATTCGTCACCCCTCCCACAGTCACAGGGCTCCTTCTCAGATGACAGCCAGCAGCTATCATTATTTTTTTCACCCTTAAACTACCCAGAAAAGAAAAAAAATGGTGAAGGAAAGGCCAGCGCAAGTTCAGCTGAAGCAGAAGTGATGCTCATCGCTGCAGGGCAGTTTGAACTGAACTCCAGTGTAGTTTAGATAAACAAGGATTAATTATCTTTCTGTTAGTCTGGGAGGCAACTGATAGCACATATAATTAAATTATTTTGCAGTTACTATTTTCTGAGTGCTTAACCAAGAAGCAGCATAAAGGTAGGGGTTTTTTTTTTAATATCTTGCAGAACAGTTTCATGTTCAGAATATTTTGTTTTACTGTATTAGCTTGTGTAAGCTGTGGCACTGCATGTCTCCCTTTGCTTTTATTTGCCCATTGGGTCGTTTACTTATTGGAATTGAAGTCAGAAGTGGTTTGCTCTCCCAAACAGCTCTGAATTTCTAATAAATATGTAAATAATGTATCTCTGAGCTGTTGCCCTTGGCATTTGTTCATGCATTATCCTCGGCAGTGGTTATTCTGCTGCGAACACACAACTTGTGTTACTTGGAAGGAATATCCACGATGGAAGCTGTGCCCGGAGTCAGGGGTGAGGGGAAGGAACAGCCCCAAAGAGGTGAGGAAGGGTGTCACCCTGAGTTTTGCAGTTCTTCGATGTTTTCATTTCTGTGTAAGAGTTTCTCACGCACTGTTTGTAAACATAGTTATGTTTTGGTAACTTTGTTCTGTTGTTTGCATTCTTTTCTCCTGGGCGGAGATGTTTGATGGACTTTCCTTTGACCAGGGGGGTTGAGGGGTGTAAACCTCACCCTCCAATCCAAGGAGATTATTAAGAAGATATAGAATAAAGTCCGAGGTCTTCTCGGGCTCTCTCTTTTTCTGCTTCTCTCCCTGAACAGGTGTCTGCGTGTTCTTTTTGTGTCCAAGTGCGACAGAGGGGACAGAGAAACTGGGGGACAGCAGAGGCCAAAGCCCTGAGAGTTACCCGAGCACAGGGTGAGCCCTGGGACCTGCCCCACTCCTGTCCCAGAGAAATCCTGATTATTCCAGCAAGCAGGAAAAGCTGACCCTGAGATGAAGTGGTGCTGCCACAGGGGGAAGGGGAATTTCAGCAAGCCCTGGATTTTCTCTGGTGTCTGCAGCCCCCTGCAACACCCCCGGCCTCCCAGTGAGATCCCAGTAGGAGCTGCCGGCAGGCACTGGGAGCACTGGAGCTGGAGCTCAGCAGGGAGGGAGCAGAGCCCCGCTGGGAGAGGGACAGGGGATGTGACAGCCCAGGGACGGGGGAATCAGCAGCAGGAGCTGGGGGAAGAGGCTGATTCTTGAGGGCACGGCAGGACCTCGGGATAAATGAGATGTCCGGAGATGAAAGCTGTGCCAGGCACAAATTGCAGCCACAGGGAAGGAGGGAAACATCACATGGAATGCAGAGGGGCAGGGGCTCAGCCAGACCCCCCCGGCCCCCTTCCTGCAGGAATTCATCATTCACATCAGCTGCTGATGGCAAAGCAAAGTCTCCAGCACGGCGCGGGGACTCCAGGCAGCTCCTGGCCCGGAGCCTCCTTTCTATTTCCATCCAGCTCCGAGCAGGAACAGGGAACAAGCTCTCCTCGGGCTCCTGGAGCTGAACAAACCCTCTGCGAGGGGGGACAGGGAGAGGGGACAGCTCTGGGGACTGTCACTGCTGTGAACATCCTTCACCAGACAGCACCTGGAGGGAGCTGCCCGAGAGCCCAGGGCAGGGGCAGAGCCCGGAGTGCCCCTGCTGAGCTGCCCTGGGCCCGAATCGCTGCCCATCCTTCCCTCTGCCCCTGCCCTGCTGCCTCTGCCTCCAGCGGGGAGCCAAGGAGGGGGCTCCGACCTCCCCGAGCTTTGGGAATCTCCGTGTGCCCGGACAGCCCCTGTGCCTGTGCCTGTTCACCTTTGGGAACCTCTGTGTGCCCANGTGTGCCCATTCAGCCCCTGTGCCTGTTCCTGCTCTCTCCTCACCTTTGGGAACCTCCGTGTGCCCATTCAGCCCCTGTGCCTGTGCCTGTTCCTGCTCTCTGCTCACCTTTGGAAATCTCCGTGTGTCCACACAGCCCCTGTGCCTGTGCCTGTTCCTGCTCTCTGCTCATCTTTGGGAACCTCCCTGTGCCCACACAGCCCCTGTGCCCGTGCCTGTGCCTGCTCTCTCCTCACCTTTGGGAATCTCCCTGTGCCCATTTAGCCCCTGTGCCTGTGTCTGCTCACCTTTGGGAACCTCTGTGTGCCCACACAGCCCCTGTGCCTGTGCCTGTTCCTGCTCTCTCCTCACCTTTGGGAACCTCCGTGCGCCCATTCAGCCCCTGTGCCTGCTCTCTGCTCCCCTTTGGGAATCTCCCTGTGCCCATTCAGCCCCTGTGCCTGCTCTCTGCTCACCTTTGGACAGACCAGAGGAGCCATAAATGTGTCCCTTCCCACCTTCCCAGGGCGGTGACATCCCCTGGGATGTCAGGATTCTCGTGCCCCGGGGGGAGCTGAGAACGTGCTCAGGATGGAGAGATCCTGAACTGCATCCCTGGGCTGGGGCTGGGATGGATGGCACAGAGAGGAGGCACCAGAGGAAGGGTTCTTTATTTATCTGGGGGAGAGCAGAAGGTCACGAAATTTTCTTGCATTTAAGCAATGAGAGGATGAATCCCTGAGCTCCCCGAGTGCTGTGGATCCGTAGGTGCTGAGGGGATAATGGAATTCCACCCGTATAAGCACTTCCACATCTAATGGGAGAAGAATGTTTTGTGCTCCCGGTGCTTTATCAACAAAATGCGCTCCTGTAGCCACTTGGCCTTTGGAGATTATTTTCCCAGGGAAGCTGTCATCACGCAGCTGATTAATTACTCTAATAATCATAATTTTTTTTCTAATAAAACACTCTCTTCCCATTCATTAACTACATTGCAGGTAGGTGACAGTAGTAATTATTCTCTGGGAGTACTTCTGAATTATCTTTTCTAATCCAGCCTGTGCTGACATTTTTGAGAGAAAAAAACATTTTGTCTCTCTTTCATGAGCGGGATAAGATTTGAATATGCAAACAGTGTCAAAGCGTGCCCTCAGGATGTTTTCCTGAACTATGATTTATGAGCTCTGGCCATTGTATTTGCTATCATAGACCTAGAAAGGTCATTAGACAAAGAGGTTTTCCCTGCAGGGGTCCCTTGCTATCTTTATCTTCTGATATTTTAATTTTTTTTCCCAAGCTTCAAGCGGGAGAAGTGCTGTGAGTTCCCCCATATGCCTCTGCTGTTTATTATTTATTTATTCATGAGGGGGAAAGTCCTGTGCAGTGCTTTAGGCACAGAAATCCACATTTCCAGCCTTTCAGAACACATCTGGTCAGCCCATGCCCATCAGGGCTCCCAGGTGTGCAGCACACACTCAGTCCGTGGGGTCTCTTGTCTTTGGGAATGGGAATTTCCACCCAAGGGCCGGAATTCCAACCTTTCCCTGCGTCAGGAGGGAGCTCACCCAACTCTCCCACAGCACCCAGAGTCCCAGGCAAGACGGAATCACCACAGCCAGTTATTCATATTTGATAATCAGGGGGAAAATCCAGAATATGCTGGGTGTCCCCAGCCTGCAGAGCCATGGGAGCAGCCTGGGTCCCCTGTGGGCAGGTTCTGGCCCACAATTAGCAAAGCTGGGCAAATAAAGCAACAGCTGCTCTGTCAATATTAGCCTGGTGTTTAAATTAACTTTTCCTTGCCCTTGCCCCTCCTGTTCTTCGTTCCCTGCAAATGGTTATTGGGATTGGGTTTCCTTGTGCAAACATCACCAGAAAGCTGCCCAAAGTCCCAGGCAGAAATTCTGAGGGAAAAAGAAATGCATATCCATGAGCAGGAGCAGTGGAAAAGTCACCCAGACACGTGTGTTCCATGGAATCATGGAAGAATTAGGTTGGGAAGGAGCTCTGGGATTCTCCAGCCCAAGCACCTGCTCGAGGAAGGGACAGCCTCAGAGCTCCATCAGCTTTGTCCAATTTCAGTTCATGAAACTTGGTGAAACAGAAGCAGCCAGATTCCAGTGGAGAGGAGCAGCTGCCAAAACGATCAAAACAGAGAACTTTGGCCACTGAAATCCCTTTCTCTGTCCCATTTTTCTGGGTGTTTTCTGCAGCTGCCTCTCCCACAGATTCCTCGTCCTGCCCTGAGCCTGGGCCTGACCCCTCCTGTCACCCTGTGTCATTACCCAACTCTCCTGGCACAAAGTGACACCGTGACCCTGTTCCCATCCCCAGGAGTCAAACACTCGGGGATGTGCTGGGTACCGGCCCCACAAACAAAGAGCTGTTTAGCAATGCTTGTCTTGGCTGGTTCCGTGTCAGAGCAGAGACTGCTGGAAGTGCCTAAAGACACAACAGCTCTGCTCCTGTGTTTATTAAAGCTCCGCGTTCGGAGCCAGCTTGGGGAAAATGAGGGTGAATTGATGTCTTCATGTTAAAGCTGGAAGCCAGCCTGGGATCTTGTAATTCCTGTGCCATGCTCTGAAAAATTCCTGCCCTCCCCACTGCTCTGTCACAGCAGCACGGCCTCACCTGGGCCTGATCCTGCACAGACTGCTCCAGGAATGGCACAAACTGCCCCAAGAACGGCACAAACTGCTCCAGGAATGGCACAGACTGCACCAGGAATGGCACAAACTGCCCCAGGAATGGCACAGACTGCACCAGGAATGGCACAAACTGCCCCAAGAACGGCACAGACTGCCCCGGGAATGGCACAGACTGCCCCAGGAACAGCACAAACTGCCCCAAGAACGGCACAAACTGCTCCAGGAATGGCACAGACTGCCCCAGGAATGGCACAAACCGCCCCGGGAACGGCACAGACTGCTCCAGGAATGGCACAGACTGCACCAGGAATGGCACAAACTGCGCCAGGAATGGCACAAACTGCCCCAGGAACGGCACAGACTGCCCCAGGAATGGCACAAACCGCCCCGGGAACGGCACAGACTGCTCCAGGAATGGCACAGACTGCACCAGGAATGGCACAAACTGCGCCAGGAATGGCACAAACTGCCCCAGGAACGGCACAGACTGCCCCAGGAATGGCACAAACCGCCCCGGGAACGGCACAGACTGCTCCAGGAATGGCACAGACTGCACCAGGAATGGCACAAACTGCGCCAGGAATGGCACAAACTGCCCCAGGAACGGCACAGACTGCCCCAGGAATGGCACAAACCGCCCCGGGAACGGCACAGACTGCTCCAGGAATGGCACAGACTGCACCAGGAATGGCACAAACTGCGCCAGGAATGGCACAAACTGCCCCGGGAACGGCACAGACTGCTCCAGGAATGGCACAGACTGCCCCAGGAATGGCACAAACTGCTCCAGGAATGGCACAAACTGCCCCGGGAACAGCACAGACTGCCCCAGGAATGGCACAAACCGCCCCGGGAACGGCACAGACTGCTCCAGGAATGGCACAGACTGCCCCAAGAATGGCACACAACTGCCCTGTGATGCTGAATGTCCTCAGTGCCCCAAGTGCCACCTCAGCACTGCAGTGAGCTGCCCCCAGCCCCTGGCTGCAGCTGGATCAGTGAGGGTGGATCTGGGATGGAGGGAAGGAAAAGCCAGGGCTGTTCTAGAGACAGAGCTACGAAAGAACAGGATCACTTGGGGTTACCCTGGTTTTACTGCTACCCTTTGAGAGCGGTGCTTTCACACCAGCGTCCCAATTCCCCTCTCAGTTTCCCAGCCCTGATTAGTTACATCTCTTGAAACTGAGATGCGAGGGCTTCAGACACCTTTGCTGTGTTTGTTTTCTCTCCGCTTGCTCCCGCAGCCCCTGTGCTCGCAGATAATGGCTTTGTGGGAAGTGTTTGCTCAGGGAAGAGCCCGAGCAGAGCTGGGGCCGCTGCTCCGCTCCCAGGAATGTGTCAGGATTGCAAATCCCAGGCGTTTGCAGCCCTGTCCTATCATCCCCACCATTTCAGCTCCCACTGAACTCAAGCCTGAAGGCAAATTCAGAACTGAGGACTTGTCTGAGCTCGAGAAACATTTGTACATCTGGAGAGCTGAGGTGAGAGGACAGACAAGTGCAGCCTGACCCCCCTGAGCAGCTCATTCTGCACCCCTGGGTGGGGTGGGATGGTTGCTGTCCCCTGGCAGCCCGAGCATGAATTCCCATTATTATTGCAATTTGTACCTGTTCTGTCAGCGTTTGACTCCAGCTTCCTGCCTGCAATCTCATTTTGCCGGTTCTGCCTGGTGCCCCTGCTTAACTGAGATCGCTGCTGTGTGGAGCTGGGCTTGATGATTCCTTGTGGGCCCCTTCCAGCTCAGGATATTCCCTGATTGCTGCCTGATCCCTGTTCTGAGGCAGCTCCACAGCCCCTGCCTTGGCATCCCAAACACCATCAGTTATGAGATGTGTTTCCTTTGCCATCCGTGCCAAAGAAGGACAATTTGGCCACAGGAACTGGCAAAGCTGACGTGACTTGGAGCAGACTTTGATAATTCATCTCCACATACACAGACTCTCACGTGTGGAGTGTTTATTGGATTTCCAGAATTATCAAGGACAGAAGCACCTGTCTATAGAGGCACAGAACCACAGGCTTTTCTCCAGCTCCCGCAGCTGCTCCTCCAGCTCTGACTCTCCCAAACCCTTCCCCAGCTCCTTTCCCTTCCCTGGACACTCTCCAGCCCCTCAGTGTGGCCCAGAACTGGACAGTTTTCTCAGTAGGGGAAGAACTCATCTTAAATCAATCTTGCCTCACCAATTAAGGAGAAACAATTAGCTTTGTGTATACATTAGTAATGGAAATGTTTACCCAACATGTGTGTAAACCTCTCTGTGTGCACCCCCAGCCTGCACAGCTGGCTGAGCATCACCACATCTGGGGGAGCTCCCACTGACAGCAACCTGGGGAATTAAGGCCCAGCAGCTTCCAGGAGTGACTGCACATGGTTATTGACTCAAAAATCCACAGTTCAATCCACGAGACCCAACTGGAAACACGTGAATATCAAATTCAAAAAGCAGCTGAAAAGAACAGTGGGTGTGAGTGGGCTGCAGGGCAGTGCTCGTGCACTCAACCCTTCCAGGCCTTTTTTTTCCAACTCATCTTTCCTTTCCAGTGGATCAGTAACCTCTAACAAAAGATCTGTCCCTTCTAATCATGCTCTGCCCTCCTCATGCCATCCTCCCTTCACACAAACCCCATTTCGTTTGTTGAGCCCACGCAGGAGCCCCGGGGCTTTGGAAAAGTCTTTTTCAGCATGATTATATTCAACTCCAACCTCTGCTGCCCCTTCCCTTTCGGCTGCCACTCACCATCACAGAGCTCCAGCGCCCTGCAAATCCAATGTGACAACAATGCTCGAGATGTGTTTATGTCCATACAGCAAAAATAAAAACGGGAGGAAATCTGTATCTCTGTGTGCTTGTTTTTAAAATGATAGCGGAGAATCCCATTGTTTGCACAGCTCCTGCTGCACCTGATTGCTTTGTTACTTCATTCAGGGTGCTCAGAACAGGTGACTGACACAGAGAGAGACAAATATTTGCTGTGGCAGATGATTTCCTGCAAAAGCCAGGAAAAGCTTTCTGGCTGCTAAACTCTGCTTTTTCATTGTTGGGTCTGAATGTCTGGGCAGGTAAAGCTTCACACAGCAAAACCTACTGGAAAATTTCTGTTTCTTTCTTCTACCCCTTTTTTTCCTCTTGAGTGCAGGACACTTTATCCATTTCCCTTTCTCTTTGGCTACAGACTCTAGCTCCAATTAGAACTTCCCCAGTGAGGGCAAAAAGCCATTTTTACACCAAATTTAGGCAAAACCAAGTAAAACCCTTTTGATAAAAGCAAAATATGCACTGGGTACATCACAGGTTTAAACTCCAAATCTGACAGACACTGGACACCCTCCCTGTGATATATATAAGATATACACCAATATGTATGAGATATTTACATATATTAGATACATTTAAGCACACATAACTGTTGATGCAGAAGAACTGTCCTCACATTCTGAAAACCATGATTGGGATTTATTTATGCTCCCACCTGGAAATGGAGCAGCTCAGTAATAGAGTAATTAAGCACTATATTATATATGATAGATGATTTAATAAGCATATCATAGTTATAGAATGAGCAGTAAAATACTCCGAGGGGTATAAAACATCAGCTGTAAGATGAGAACTGCGTGTGAGGACAATAAAAACCCAGATGTTGTCTGGTTCTCTGTTGTTTGGTCCCAAAGTCCTTTGTAACCTTGAAAGAGCTCTCCAAGAGTGTGTTTGCCGTGTTTAGAGAAGGAACAGAAGAGCCTCGGGAGGCACAGGGCTGCTCCTGGAGGAGCTGGAATTAGCAGGGTGACCCCTGCCCTGGGATGAGGGAGGATCATCCCCAGGAGCAGCTCAGGGCCAGCAGCTCCGAGCCCTCGGTGCCCTCCTGGTCCCGATGCTCTGCTCCTGGGCTCCCATCACATCTCATCACCCACACGGCTCCTGCTGCAGCCCTGGGAGCATCCCCTGGGATGGAGGCTCTTGCCTTGCCTACACATTTTGCTCTTTGCCTTCCTGACAAAAACTGGGGGGATTGGGAACTTCTTACTTTGGAGTCGAGGAATAAATCCCCCATCAAACCAGTGGGTTCTCCATCCCTGGTGTTTTCTGTTCTATTCACGAGAGCAGGGCAGGACAAGGGGGAATGGACTGGACTCTGAAAGCCCCTGCTGGGCTCAGTGTCACGACCTGATGACCACACAGAGCTCAGGACAGGTCACACAGAGCTCAGGACAGGTCACACACAGCTCAGGACAGGTCACACACAGCCCAGGACAGGACATTTGCCAAAAGATCTCTTGCACATTCAGGGATTTCTCAGCACTTCCCACAGAAGGACCAGGGCAGTCCCACCCTGCCCAGCAAAGATCAGCAGGTGATTTGCTGAAATTTAGGGTAGGAGAGACTCACAGCCCCCTCTGCTAAACGTGTTTCTCTCACGAATAAAAGGTTATTGTAAGAAGTCGAATGAAAATGTATTTGTGTTTAACAATTAAATGTAATTGGCAAGTGCTAATGGCTCTGTGATCGCAAAACTGGGGGAAAAAGCAAAGAGGAAGAAACTAGTTTGAAGGGACTTTATCTAATTTCATTTTAATTAGATCCTTTTTCTAACTGAGTTTCTAATTTTTCAATTAGCAATTAGCAGCTGCAACTCATTCTGAGCGTCACGAGGTGCCAGAGACACTAATTACACCACAGGAGTAGGAGGCTGAAAATGAGAAATAAAATTATCCATGAATGTTATTAGAAGAAAGGAATGATTACATTCTGTAATAATATACTGATGTGAGCCTAATTAGATTGAAGGATTGGGGGGAAAATAGGAGATTTAAAAATGGAGTCTATTTAGGAGCTTACAGGTCACCTTTTTGCCATTAATAATGATTAGGTGTGCATGGCTTGGAGCAGAGCCAGCGTGGGAGCGAGGTTTTGTCCCTGCAGCCACCAGCAAAGGGCCCAGGGGTGCAGAGGGATCCTGCTGGGGATCTCCAGGAACACAACATTATCTCCTAACATCCCCTGCACCTTTGTTCTGCCACCTAGAAATGGGCAGGCATCACTCATACACCTCGTTTTGGGATCCACAGCTGAAAAGAAATATGAAAGTTCCTTATTTTCATGATTTAGAGGTTCCAGCAGTCCCCAGTCTCCTGTTAGCAAACCTCCTCCCCATCCTGAACTTCCCTCAGGACAAAGGAGAGTCTGGGGGAGAAAATGATTTAATCCCAGCAAGAGGGCAACCAGTGCAAACCTGGGAAGAGCCACTTGGTAGCAAAGGGGGAGCATTGCTCTCAGTCCATTTATCTCCCCGTTTAAAACACACCCATTTCTCTTTATGAATCAATAATCTCTTGCACTTGATTTAATAAAGGGAGTGACCTCTCTCCAGCTCCAGTGTGCACAGCCTGCAGTCTGGAATCACTTCCAGGGACCCCAGGAATAAATGATTACATCCAAATGTGGTTCTTAATAAAATTTATGAGCCCCCATTCATCCCAGTCCCCTATTTGTCTTTATATATCTCACAGCATTTGCCACTAATTATATTCCTCTTTATAATCTGGGCTCCCCAGTTAAGGGCTGTAATTGATAGCTTCTGAAAATCATTCATTCCAAAACGGACCTGAAGGGGTTTGTCCCACTGTTCCCCCTCAATTACTCCTTCCCCTCCCAGCATCCTCAGCCCTAAAACCCTTCAGAGCTTTTGGAAGATCCAGTAATGGGTCTATTGCAAGAGAGGGAAAAGAGAACTGAATTTAACCCAAATTTTTTCCCATTGGTTGATGGGGAAGGAAGAGGAGAGGGCCCAAGGAGCTTGAGAGCAGCCTCCTCACAGCCCTCGGTGGTGACAGCCTGTGAATTCCCACTGAAACAGGGACAGGCTGCTGGAAAAGCACCAGCCATGGTCCAGCTCCTGCCCAGGGACCCTCCCGTGTGCCCAGGGCTCTGCAGCCACAGCCACGGCTCGGATCCCGCCTCTCCCACGGCTCCTTGGGCAGTGTCACGGATAAAACCAGCCTATAAATTAATCTTGCATTTAGAAGCTGGTTAATAGTTCTGGCCCATCATCTGCTGCCAGAAAACTGCTGCATCTGCAGAGCTTGAGGGAGTAAAAAGGAAATAAAAAAGAGGGATGAAGTACTCGGGAGCACTCTGCTCCGGTTTGGAGCTGCACAGGCAATATTTCCAAGAGCACCACAATAAATTTGAAAGCCTAACTTTCAAAAAAAGCCCGTCAATCACCTCAGGCACTTCCACTCCACAGTCATTTAAGACTTCTTTTAAAAATGCAAGAAGTCCACGTTAGGTCTACAAAACCAGGCAGTTTCTTTTTCTCTTCAGATTTTATTTCTCCACCTGATGCCTCCTGCAGCCACCTAGAAACAGAGACTAGACAAGAGGAAGGGAATAAAGACAGGTATTTATTTGAAGGGCCTTCAAGGTACACCCTGGGGGAGCCAGAGGCTGCTTCCAAAAATTGGACCCCAAGATGGACCCCAGGTCACGAGTTCTTCACACTTTTATAGGTTTGGATCATTTGCATATCAGGGTTCATTCTCCAATTAAAGCCCCAGTTTAACGATGTAACTCCCCTCAGCTTGCCCCCCTTAGAATCTTTGGTTTACACATTTTGGGCCTAAAAACAGCCTGGCTGTCCTTGAAGGCAAAGCCTGGAGAGGCTTTGTTCTGTCTGCCCAGTACGAGAGAGCAGGAATTACAGGCTCCAAGGAACTTCAGAGTTACACTCTGAGCAGTACAGAATTTGAAAATATAAAAGTTAAAACCTAAGGCATCACACCAGGACAAGGCCAAACTCTCACCCAACATCCTTCTTCCCTGTGGCCATCAGAGCCCCCTGCCCAGTCACCTTTTCATTTCACTGCTTGAAAGCCTTGTGGGCTTTGGCACTCGTGCCAAGAAATCTTGGGAGTTTGTGTTTATTCCTGGGAGCATCACAAGGCCCAGCGCCTGCAGAGCCAGTCCAGCAGACTATTTTAAGCAAAATCATCACTTCAGATCCAATTCAAAAGGCCTCCAAATCTCCAGGAGGCTTCACTTGTCACACAGATAAAACATGTAAATAAGCAGATGCTTGCCTGGTGGGCTGTTTGCAAAATAAACAAACGCTTTTCTGGAAATGCTCCTTGGGAGGGAATTTTGCCGTGAATTCAGGTCGAGCGCAGCCCACGGAGAGCAGCAGAAAGTCCCCAAGGAAGGGGGACAGGCACATCCCTCCTTCCTGAGACATTTCCCACCTATCTGCCCTGCACTTGGACCCGTTTTCCTTCCTCCCAGCCTTTCAAAGACCCACACATTCCCAACAAATATTTCCTCCATCTCATCTGGCACCAAACAAGCAGGAGAAACCTGGCTCATCCCCAGAAATCTCCGTGCAAAGCTCCAATTTCCCAGTGTGTGACAGCAATCAGGCCCAGACTGATGGCCCTGCTCTGGGCCTAAATCATTTAGCAACCAAGGTGTTCTGTCTCCTTCTCATTAGGAAAAAAAAAAAAAATTCCAATAATCTCGTGAATAAAAGGAAGAATACACCAGGAGTGATGTTCCTTCAGCACTGGGCCTGCCCAGGATCACTCAGCCGGCTTCGATCCCCAAACTTTGCTCCCACCCAGGCTCCTTGTGCTCCCTCCACTCCCCGAGCACTTTTATGTACTATTTTTAACTAACTTCAATAGGAAAAGAATGTGTCATGGAGTGTTAAACTTTATGGAAATTCTCCTGGAGAATAACATCATTTCACGGTGCATTACTCCACAATGACCTGGTACTTGAACAATTAATTTTTAAGGTACAGCCTTCTTCTTCCTGTGCTGTGTTTAGTTCTTTCCTAAACCATCAACAAGACCAGGATTCCTTTTCTTCCTCTTTATGATCTGAGGAGACAGTTAAAACCTCCCAGCATGTGCTGCATTTCCACAATTCATCATGCAGAATATTCTGTTTGAAAACAGAGTGAGGAAGGGGAACCAAAATGCTCCAGGATTTACCTTAATTATTTCTACCTCATGAATCTGCTGCCATTTCTCAGCCTACCTTATTTTCTGCTGAAAGTCTTCCAGACTTTCCCAGGCTGCACCAAAGCCAATCTGTTTATCAGAAAGTGGCAATCTGCTGTGAGCACTCACTTTTAGGCCTGGCAAATAGCACCCAAAATATTCCCACTGCTCCGTGGGCATCTCCTGGGGTTTATATTCCATCTTTCAGTGGTGCCCCCACACAGATTTCTCAGGATTAAAATCTATTCTCTCCCCCACCAATCTTAGCAGCCAACTGCCATCAAACCACTGTATTTCCAAGGCTTCCATGAGGCAGGACATGTGTAACCCAACTTTCCACCTAAGAAAATCGCCAAAAATATTCCTTGACTTTATAATTTCCCCACGTCTGCAATTTCTATAGAACTGTGCAAAACAAGTCTCAGCAAGTCATCAGAGCACATCCCCTTCCAACCCATTTGATTTCATGGGGAAATTAATCAGGCTGAGAAATAACTCCCTTAATGTTGGACATTATTCTCTTCTGCTACACAAATCTCGTGCCTTAACTCTGCCATCTGCATATTAAAGTTGGGTGTTTTGGTCTTCGTTCCCTTCAGTGCCCCCTCACCACCCTTCCCCTGCAATGAACGAGCTCTGTGATGCCTTCCAGACGTTCAGCCATCCCCCATCCCAGCCTGGAGGGCAGGAGGCTCCCAGGGCCAGACCCTGTGTGGATAAAGCTGCTTTTCTGCCATTCCCCCAGAGCCACTCCAAAAAGCAGCTCCGGATCTGCCCTGTGCCAGCTGGAGCAGGGACAGGAATAACCCCAGTGCAGGGCTTGTGCAGAGCCAAGGATGTCCCCTGTCCCTAAGGGCTCTACCTCAGCGAGGAAAGAGATTTTTTTCCAGGGCTGGGGTGGTTTTCAGGCATGAAAAAGAAGCCAGCAGGGGCTGGGAGCATCCCAGAGCATCACTGTCACCGCAGACACTCTGCTGTTAGTGGCAGTGACAGTCCCACAGAGGGAATTAGAGGATCTGGCACGGCTGCCGAGCTCCCTCCTTCCCCAGCAGGACACCCTGGGCTGCACAGGGATGTGGGAGGTGGCAGCTGCTTGCAGCAGCCCTGTGCTCTGGAATTCCAGGAGAAGGAGTGAAGCTTTAGCTCTGAACTCACACACACACACGAGGATGGAGCTGGAGTCCCCCTGGCTGCCTCAAACCATTCCTGTCCTGCCAAAGGTGTGCCCAGGGCTCAAGCAGAGAAACGAGAGGTGGGAAATATTCCCATTAAGGGAAGAGGGAGACAAGAGTCAGGAGGAAAAGTCTCTTAAAACAACTTGGCCTGTGAAATGAAGATGTTGTCTGTCACCCAGGGAACGTGTTAGGCTGGGTAATTATTCCCAGGCTATTCTCTGGCTCCACCAGCCAAAACATTCACATCAAACTGGAGCACACAGAGCCTGTCAGTCACAAGCGATTTTTCAGTCTCAGTGAGTTTTGATGAAAAATGCAATTTACAAAAAGGAATCAACATTTCCCTTGCAAGACATCAATAAATGACACTCTCGGAGATGCTCCAGTACCTTATGAGCACTGTAGCTCAGATCCCTTGAGCATTTTCCTTATCTGCTGGGATTTTGGCTGGAACACAATCTCCTGCTCTCCCCAGAGTGGAGTCACAGGATGGAGCCGTGTTCAAGGGAATTGTTCCTGTCCAAGAGACCTCCTGGCACAGGGACTTTTAGCTCGGATTAAATTGACTCTGCTTCATCTCTGGAGCTGCTGCACTTCCCCACCCTCCTACACTGACTGCTCCGAAAAAATGGATGCTAAAGGACAGCAAAACAAATCCCTGGCAATCGACCCCGCTGGATGGGCTGGCTCTGTGTGTGTGTTTAATTGGACAGCTGCTCGGGATCAATGCAGCCCTTCCAATGCAATCACCACGTTCCCAGCGAGCCCTCGCCGTCTCCCCGGACATGAAGGGGATGGCAGCAGCATTTTTCATGCTCCTGGACACCACAGACCCAACCCCGCTGCCTGAGAGCCCAGGGCTGTGCGTCAGAGCAGGACTGGAGCTGCTGACCAGGGGCACCTCCCTGTTCTTCACAGCCACTGGGGGCTCTGGGGACAATTCCTGCTGGAATTCCTGGGGCTGCTGCAGCTCCTGGGCAAAGCTGCTGTGGGTGCAGCAGTGCCCCGGGCCTGGCAGCTCCTCCTGGGCTCCTGTCCTTGTGCCTGGCTGGGTTCCAGCCCGAGCTGCCCTGACATTCCCACAGGGATCCCCTCTCCTGGCCCTGAGCTGCTGGGTCCTGGCAAACACAGGGATGGTTCTGTTCCAGACACTGGGGCTGGGTTTTTCCCAGGCACTGCTGATGGACAGGCTGCAAAGTGCTTTAGTATCTGTTGGGATAAAAGTGATTGCACATCTATCGATGATTTCAAGGCAGCAATTCACTGCTGCATCTTGGGAGCCGAAATTTAAAGTTTTAAAGCGTTTGAAGTCCTGTGTGTGAGTAAACCAATATCAGACATGTAAATAATGCTGTGCTGGGGAATCCTACATGAACAGACAACCCAGACATCTGATCCACTGTTCTCCTCTCCTTGGACCACATCTTCCTCCTGGAAAAATCACCCTGTTAGCCACAAAACAGGAATAATAAAGTGTATTTCCATGGTCAGTCTGTGCTGTGTCATTAACTGCCACAGAGACTGATTTCTATCTACTCCAGGCTTAGCCACTGTCCTTTACATGGGGTATTTATTATTATGATTATTACTATTTTTATTATTATTATTACTACTATTTTCCTCTGTGAGATCCACAAACTACGGAAGCTGCCAACAACATGGAAAACGCAGAGCGCAAAATTTCAGAGCTTTAAGTAGAAAAAGCAGCTGCTCCAGGAAGGGATAAAACCCCTTTTGTCCTCCTGGAGTCACTTTAACTCCTGAACCCCGTTGCAGGGCTGTCCTTTGTCACCCTGTCCCACCGTGTGTCCCTGCTGATTTTGGAAGCCCCGGTGTGATCAGAGCGAGGAGGTGGCACTTGCTCTGTGCCAAGGAGGTGCCAAATCCCGCTGGCACTCGGGGCCTGGGCTGAGCTTCCCCTGCCTCTGCCAAGGAGATGGGAATTGAGCTGTGCTTGAGCAGCCCCCGAAGGCACCGCCGTGGGTTTGGGGGTGCTGGTGAGAAGTGAAGGCAGGGCTGGGATTTACAGCCAGAGCCTGGCTCTGAACAAAGTGCCCGGCACTAAATCTCACCCGGGGAGTTTCTTTTGTGTTTCTGACTCGGTTTGTGCTGGGAATCGTTTACCCATCGACTTTAACTGCTAATACAGTTCCACGGAATGCAAAGTATAAATCAAAATTACTGGATCATTCAAACTCTGTCTGAGCCGTTGTTTATATGGCATTTTTCTTCCCCTGCTTCTGCATGGCTGCAGAGACACCATCAAATTATGATGTAGTGCAGACACCCACCAACATCTTGGCAAAGTGCTGCAAATAAAACCCAGCACGGTTAATTATTTTCTTAGTTATACAAAGCATAAACACTAATGAAGAGAAAAGACTCTAAGAAAGGGCAGGTACAGCCAATCATCAGATGAATGATGGAGAAATGAAATCAGTTCTAATTAAAATAAGAAAAAACCCCTCAGAAATGCCTTTGCCTGCATGCAGATGGGCACAGTCTCCTCTAGAACAAGGCAGGAGGAGCTGAGGGATTGATCAGGATGGGACGTGGGAAGGGACAGGTCTGGGGGTGCTGTTTGTGCAAGGCAGAATTCTATTAAGACTAAAATAAATCGTTTTAGAAAAAGAAACAATCTAAACTATGGAAAAGAAAGCCTTCCATGCAAAGGACCAACATCTTCCCACTGGAAAACAATCCTAATGCAGCCCCTCACCAGGCACGAGCCAGCCCTAGACTGAAATTCCAGACTGTGCTGAGAGGGACAGAGGTGTTTCCTGAGGTAAATAAGGAATATTTAGGAGTAACTCAGCCTGCCCAGCCAGGAGCTGGAATCTGGCAAAAGGAAAGGGAAGGGAAGGCACAAAGCAAAGACCTCTCTGTAAATCAAACCTTGCTGCTCATTAATCCCAAGTTAGCACATTAAAATAAAGCAGCAGCTGATTAATACCCCTAAGTAACACTCGGGGCTGAGCGAGAACTCGATGTTAACGGAGTTGATTTTGCAGTGCATTAATGAGGACTCAGCCTCCCTGCTCCAGGGATGCTCCTGGGATTTGCTCTCCCAAACAAGCAGGAGCCCATGGCAGGGAGAGCTGTGTCCCTGCAGAGAGGGAACACAGGGGTGTGTCTCTGGGAGGGAAACATCAGCACCTGAGGAAAAGCAGAGGGGAGTTTACAGGGAAAAGGTTCCCCTTTGGAGTTACTGCAGAAACTGGGAACAGTTCCAGTCCTAGGGAAAACTGAGAGGCAGCAAAGAACTGGAGCAGGGAATGAATTGGAGGTGGAGCTGGGGAGTCCAGACCTGGGAGCTTTTAGCCTGAATTGAGCAGATTTTCAGGTGGGGACCCCCAGAGCTGCCAAACCCTGCAAAGGGAGATTCCCTGGAAGAGCTGCAGCTCTGGAGAAGGGATTGTGCCAGTTGTTACCCAGTGTGATGGAGAAGGCACTTGAATTTACAGTCTCAGCTGAGGATAATAACCATAAATGTGTTTAAATGTGAAAACTGAGGCTTTCAGGTACTTCCACAAAGATCCTTAACTAATACTGATAATTTTTTACTGATGTTCACTGAAAACACGGATTTGCCAATAATGGAGCTCAACCTCTCTAGGACACACCATTACATTTCATTGAGTTATCCCTCTCTTGAACTCACAGAGCTTCATTTCTAGCCAGCACCTGCTCCTGAATAAACAGAATTTTGTACAATTTGTGCATGGGGAAACACAGATGTAAAGGTAATTGGAATAACCGAGCAACACACGTGGATATTAAAAATCCACCAGCACAGAACTGGGTGCAGCAAGGGAACTGGAACAGTGAGTGACAGAGTGGAGGGGCCCGAGCCAAAACCCAAAAAGACAATTGTGAGCAATATGTCATCATTAGCCTGGAATCTCTGCCTGTGACTCCTGCTATGGATTTCCCAGTGCCAATACTCTGTGCTGGCATGCTGAACAAATTGAAGTGACAAAACTCGATATGGAAATTAAGATCATTAACATATTAACCAAACTGTCGATATTCTAAAAATTAGCACGGTCCTGCCAAAGAATCATCCTGATAAGGCTTGGGGCTTTCTCTCAATTAGCACTGCAGCCACCCCCTGCCCACACCCAGCTGGCCCCAGGGCACGAACTGGCTCAGGGTGGCAAAGCCCAGCTCCTTTTCTTCCTGGGATGGTCCCTTTGGGTTTTAATTGCTTTGGTTCCTCACAAAACTCTGTCCTTTGATTACACTGAGTTGGCAATTAACAACAGGGGAATCTCGAATCTTGAATTTCAGTTCCCCAAATCCAGACTCTTAATCCCAGAATCTCAGAGTGGCTTGAGTTGGAAGGGGCCTCCAAGATCCTCTCGTTCCATGGGCAGGGATTGCACCCAGTGAAGGGTTTTTGTTTCCCAAGTATTTTATGCTCCATGGATTCACCTCACTGCAATTCTCACATAGATTGCAGCCTGCTTTTTTTTCTGGAAAGGGCTTTTCCATGACTTTTTGGGTGTCAATGTCCATTTTAATCAGCATTTTCAAGTTAATTCTTCTATTTCTGACTGCTATAATTTGAAAATCTCTGACTCAGCTGCAGCCATCAAGAGCAAAGCTCCAGTAAATGTGATTGTGTGCAGGAACCTGACAGTGATCCTAACAAAAGATGATCATTAAACATCTCCAATAACAATGCAATAAAACATTTCCTTGTGAGATGTGTACCAGCAAATCTGGAGTCACTTTTACATTCCCAAGGCAAACAGAGCCATGTGCTTCTCCATCAGCTGATATTTCCATGTTTATTTGTGGGAAGGTTTTACAAGTGGGGCAATAACTTATTCATTAGCACCAACACCGAGGGAGCATTTGCATGCCCAGCTCCTGACCTGGAGGTGTTTGTCTGTGACTTTCATGGCTGAGCTCTAAGAGCTCAGGAAATGGGGTTTTCCTGGAGACTGACAGCCCCCGCAGCGAGGGTGGCACAGCTCTAAGTACAGATTCTTTATCTCTGACATTTCCTCCAGTGACACAAGGTCAGGCAGGCAATGAGCGGCAGAGCAAAGCCATGAAAAATGGATATTAATGAAGTGTGGCTATGAGTAATAATGCCATAAGCAACCTCTGATAACAAACACATTCCCCTAATAACATCTTCAATTACCTTCATTAATGTCTGTCCACGGCAAAATGTGCAGTGCAGCCCTCCAGGACCACAGACCCCGCAGATTTGGAGCACACTTTAACTGCTTCCCCCAGCTTATTCAGGAAAGTGCTCATTGATGGATGGCTCAGAGGATGATCATATGCATTTATCATCATTTTTCGGCACCATATGCCTCCGTCCTGTCATCAGGAGCCTGGAATTGGAGTGGGATTGCTGCACTGCTGGGGAGATGGATGGGCTGTGGGGAGGCAGCAGAGCCTGCCTGGCACACACGGGCAGCCCTGCTCCTGCTGAGCTGCCAGGGGCACTCGGGGGGCACAGGGGGTTCCCAGACCTGGGGGTCTCAGGGGAACCAGGACCCCTCCAGGAACCCCCAGTGCTGCAGCAGGACCTGAGCGAGGCCAGGAGCAACAGCAGCCAAGCCCAAACAGCTGTAAAAAAAACCCTCTGGGGAGCCCTGACAGCCTCAGGTTGCACCAGGGGAGTTTTCTTTTGATTTTAGGAACAGTTTCTTTGCCAAAAGTGCTGCCCAGCCCTGGCACAGATGCCCAGGGCAGTGCTGGAGTCCTCATCCCTGGAGGGCTTTAGGAGCCATGTGGATGTGGCACCTGGGGACATGGGTCAGTGGTGGCCTTGGCAGTGCTGGGGGATGGTTGGACTGGATGATCCCAAAGGTCTTTTCCCAGTTTTTTACAATTCCTCCATTCCTGGCATTGGCAGCTTTGCCAGCAGTGCCTGGTCCAGCTCCAGCTCCCCCTCCCTGCCCTGCTCTGGGTCCAGCTCAGCCCCAGCAGCCCCTGGCACATCTCCCCAGCCCAGCCCAGCCCAGCCCTGCTCTGCCTTTCCAGGGGAGCTTCTGGAAGGTGCCAGGCAGCAGCTCTGGGAAAGGAAATCCTTGATTCAGGATTTAGCTCAGCGTGGCACCGACATCTCCCTCAAATTGGCTCTCAAGAGCTGGAGCCCTGTTCTGGAACAGAAGATTTGCAAGGAGAGGAGAGGTTATCAGTCAGCAAACCCTGGTGAGGCTCTGGCAAAGGAGGGATAATTAGTGCCTTCTGTAAAAGCATCTTTGGGGATGTGGCCATTATCTCTGTTCCAGGATGAAACTGAGACTGGAATTTCTGAGAACACTTGCAGCTATTTACAGTGAGCGAAAGCACCAACAATCTCCTCCCTTCTCCACAGCCCTGGGCCAGTTCTGGCTCACTCAAGATGAGAGGAACAGCAGCACAGGACTCATTATTTGGTGTGTTTGTCAACATTTCTGTCAGCTCTGGATTTTTGTTGACTTGAACCTCAGGGTTAGGACATTCCAAGTGCGGGAACTGACAACAGAAAAGCTTCCTAGGAAGTCCCTTCCTGGCTGTTTTCAAAGCTATTTTTCATTGCTGCACATTTAAAAAAAAAAGAATTTTAATGTTTAGAAATTGAAGTAAAAATTGTTTAAAAAATAATTCAGGTATGAAGGGGAGGGAAACTGTGCAGGCTCTTCTCTCCTCATGGACCTCACTGAAACCCTGGGTAACGGGAAGGAAAAGCTGAAGGAGATTTTCCTGTCACCACCGAAGCCTTGCCTCGATATTTTTATAGTAATTTAAATTTAATCAAGTCATCATCCGTAAATTTGCTCTCCTCTCCTTTGAATTGGAAAACATTGAGTCTGGAGCCCTGCAGCCCCGGTGTGATCACAGCGAGGTGTTAATGAGGTGATGTCTCCATCTCCCCGCTGCAAACGGGGCGAGTCTCGGCAGCTCGGGAGCCTCATTTGTGTTCTGCAGCTCCTCTGCTTTTATCGGGGCTGCTGCTGCTGGACAGAACCGGGATAGAACCGGGACAGAGCCGGGACAGAGC
>VZRV01004806.1:509101-544190 GCA_013398115.1 Falcunculus frontatus | reverse complement strand
CTGGACACACAGCCCCCTTCCAGCTGGACCCACCAGTCCCTTCCAGCTGGACACAGAGGTCCCCTCCAGCTGGACACACCAGTCCCTTCCAGCTCAGGGTGCTCCATCACTTGCTGTTTCCATGCCAAGCCCTCCCTGGCCATGCCCCCTGTGCCCACAGAGCCCCCCCAGCACACAGTGACCCCTGTGCCCCCCCAGCACGGCCACCACCCCCCTCCCAGGCTGCCAGGAGCCACCTCAGCTCCTCCCCAGTGCCCAGCTCCCCTCTGCTACAAACCCAGTGATTCCCAGTGTCACGAACCCAGCTTTGTGGCCGGGCTTTGGCTTACGAGGATTAAAGCTCAAACACTCAGATCCTGTGTTCTGTGTCTCCTAATCCTGTAATAATACCTTGAGACTCGGAAGAGAGAGAAAATAAAGGGGGGGGAAATAAAAAATAAATAGGTTTTTGTTGTAAGTTCCTGGAGAACGGGGGTGGGCTGGGGAAAGAAAGGGCTGCTCCAAAGTCGCCCCCGTGAGCAGAGCACGGGATGAAAACCTGGGGTGAAACAAGAGCGGAGGAGCTCTGGAAAGACAAGGAACCTACTCTGACAGATGGATGTAAATGTGCCTTTCAGTGCAGGAGAACAGTTGATTCTAAGGCATGAAATCAAATTAGTGCATCTGCAGCTGCCTATGTGTCATCCAGCTTCATATTTTACACACTAAAGACATTTTTTAACCTCATGTTAGCTACACTTCTCTCTTTTTTTTCAGCATTACACTCCAGGATTTGCAAAGTGGTATTGGCAGGTATTAAAATGAAAGCTGAAGCCACGGTGCAATCTGTCTCCTTTCCCATTGTAAAGTGACAGAAATCTTTTTGGGATTCATTCACTAGCAGGTAGGAGAAGACTTGGAAAAAAATAAAATCTCAGCCTCAGCTTCATCAAGAAATGCAAAACTCCTCCAAAGCTGTAAGCCAAGAGTGGGATTGTGGAATTCTGTGGGATCACAGGATGCTTTGGGCTGGAAGGGACCTCGAAGATCCTCTCGTTCCAAGCCCTGCCACATTTCTTGATAAAATTGAGGTTTCTTGGCTTTCCAACAGCCCAGGGCCTCTCCCACCTCTCAGTGTCTGCTCCAGGGGATTTATGACAATCACAGCAAGCCCTGGGGTGAGGGACACTCACCCCCAGCACTGGAGATCTGCTGCCTGCAATGAGCTTTGGAACACCCAAACTGGCTGAGGGATGAACCCCCTCATTTTCATTCAGTGTGGCTGAGGATCAGTGCAGGATCACGCGGCTGCACACACAGAAAAAGCATTTTCCTCGTTAAAGCCCAATTAAAGTTATTAGCTGTCCATAGATAATGTAGCCCTGTTACACCACAGCCATATGGATGTTAAACGATAAATAATTTAAAAATGAATATTTTAAAATAAGAGTCTTCCTTGCAGTACTGAAAACTTTCCTACTTTTAACTTGCAAGTTACGTTTCCAAAACTGGGAACAATGCAGGCAGCAGAGATGACTCTGAATTTGTTGTCTGATTTGCATTATAAACAATAAAGAATTCCATTTCCACTTTCCATGAGCAGTGATTACATTACAGAGTAGCTGCCTACAGCCCTCAGAATTGATCCAAACAAAAAGCTGCACTTGTAGAGCTTTTATAACCAATTCCTGAGGGTTTGGTCAAGTTCAGTACAGGCTAAAATGAAACAGAGATTGATTTATGTAGAAGGAACTGTAGTTGCAAGGCTGCTGCATCGTGTGTACAAGTGGGAATGGCTCTTGCTGAGCACAAATCAGATTAATTGGAACCGAAAGAGGAAGACAAGAGGTACAACTTTTTTCCTGTTTCCTTTCCAGTGCGAGCACCAGACCAACCTGTGAGCCAAAAAAGAAAATAAAAACTGCAGGCAAGGCGATTGTTCCTTGAGACAAAATGAGACAGCAACACCAAAGAGGGGCTCCCATTCCTGGGCATTTATTCCCAGCCCTGATGCTGCCTTTGTCATCTCCTGCACAGCACAGAGTCAAGCCCTAAAGTGTCACCAGGTGCAGAATCCTGTCAGATTAAAGGTCCCGAGTGCTGGTCCTGCCCTGCAATGATTTCTCCAAGCCTTCCTTAAAGCCCAGAGCTCATCCCTGCAGGGTGAGTCAGGGAAAAGCAGCTGAGAGATTTTGCTTCCTGCAAAGGAGGAGTAACCTGGAACTTTGGCATTTTCCTGTCGCTTCCCCTGCTGGGGAAGGGGGATCAGCTTTTCCAAGAGGTGCCTCAGACCCCAGCAATACAAATGTGGTGAGTGAGAAGGGGCCAGGGAAGGCTGTGCAAGGGCAGGGTGTTCTGAGGTGACACCACAGCACCCTCAGAGCCCCACTCAGGACAGGACCTGAGAGCTCTGGGGAAGGCTCTGCCCTCTCCCAACCTGTAAAGGCCCTGGAGAGTAAAAATAAAAACCCAGGAAGAAGTCATGGGCTCCAGGCAGCCGGATGTGAGTTCTGCATCCCAACCCAGCCTGGGAAGTCAGGCCTGAGCTCGATTATTTTTATCACAGGGGAAATCCCAGGTGGGCACTGAGAGCCCTCCGTGAGAGCTCTGCAAAGATCCACAACTGGAATCATTTCCTCATTGTGTTCCCTCTGTGAGCTGCTGTGAATTGACTGGGGGGGTGCTGGAGCATCAGTAAAAATCTCCAGTAGGAAATGTCTGCATTAGGACGTGATCCAAAAGCAGCTCTTTTTATGTAGATCCTTCTTCTCTGACTCAGCAATGCCACTGATGAATAAAACCTGTGCCAAAACACCTCTCCAGCCTTCAGCCTCCTGCAGTTATCTCCCCCCACCCCACCGCAGCCCCCTTCCCTCTCCCCTGGGTCGCTGGTGATGTCTCTGTCTGTTGCCATTAAAGTCCCTGTTCCTACACCCCTGTAATGCCTGTGACGCCTGCTGGGGCTGCACCCTGAAAGTGCCAAACAATGCAGGGAAAAGGAGGGGGAAATCAAAGCGTTCTGGAAATCTTGAGCTTGGCAAAGGCTGTGTATAATTTTGCTTAGGCTGCAAAGTTGGCTTGAGGAAACCGTATCAAAGCACCATCTCTTCCAATTGCTTGAGATTTACTTTTTAAGTTTATTTTTACTGCTTCTTGTAGAGCCCAGACTGACAGCTCTGAAAACTTTCTCTTTTCCATTGAGGTGAGAATAGGAAGCAACAGCTCAGCCCCAGCAGAGGCATCTGATAGATCTGTCCCCAATAATGAACCCAAACTGGTGGAACTGGGAGCATCCCCCAGGACTGGGAACCCCAGGCCAGTCCTACCCTGGCTCTGCTCCCACCTCACTTCTCGTGTTTGTGAAAGACTCAGCCACAGCTATGAACTGATGACCCACTAATGACCAATTGATGAAAATTTCACAACCAATCTGCTCTCAGACCATGAGGCTGCACACAAATGGAAACAGAATTTAATAAACCCTTCAGTCCCTTGCAAGGCCCAGTCCCCCAAAGCCCCAGCTCCGGCTGTAAAAACTCTTTTAATGCAAACCCACAATGCCTGGGTGTTTGGGGCATTCCAGTGCCAATATGAAATTCCCACTGGAGTTATTTTACAGCGCTCTGATTCATTCTCTGGTAGCAAATTGTGGTATTCCTGTGGCTGGGGAAGGCAAGGCTGGGAAACTCCTCACTCACTGCTCTGTGATCCTGAGGCTGCACTTGGCCCTGCCCCATTTCCCAGCAGAAGTGTTTGAGCTTCCCAGTGTCCTCAATTCACAGGCTAAAGCAGAAACTCACCATTCCTACAGCAATCTTTTAAAATAAAAGCACTTCCACCTGTAGGGCTCTTGGTGGAAGTGATTTCTGCAGGTACACGAGATGTTCTCATAATAACGCATCACTTCCTGAGAGCTGGATGCAAATTGCAGGAGCCACATTTCCCCAAATCAGCACTAAAAAGTTGAAAATGCATTAGGTGGGAGAGCAAGCTTGGCTGTCAGGATAATATTTCTATTACAGCAGCAATCCAATTGGAAACAAACTGCTCATCCTCGCCCAGGATGGAAACAGGCAGGGAAATTCGCCGCTGTGATTTTGGGAACTTGTGACACTTGCAATATTGACGTGTCACACCCAGTTCATCGCAACACAGCAATTAAAACTTCTTCTCTGTCCCCGTGAGTGGAGCTGGGCTGGTCCCTGTGGCCTGAAGGGCTCTGAGCAGAGCCCAGCCGAGCCCCAGAGGTGCAGCCTCTGCCCCAAACCTGGGGATGACCCCGAGCCTGAGGATGACCCCAAGCCTGGGGATGATCCTGAACCTGGGGATGATCCCGAGCCTGGAGATGACCCCAAACATGGGGATGACCCCAAGCCTAGGGATGATCCCGAAACTGGGGATGACCCCGAACCTGAGGATGACCCCAAGCCTGAGGATGACCCCGAAACTGGGGATGACCCCGAGCCTGGGGATGACCCCGAACATGGGGATGCCCCCGAGCCTGAGGATGACCCCGAGCCTGAGGATGACCCCAAGCCTGGGGATGATCCTGAACCTGGGGATGACCCCGAGCCTGGAGATGACCCCAAACCTGGGGATGATCCTGAGCCTGGAGATGACCCCGAGCCTGGGGATGACCCCGAGGCGGGTGGACACAGCGTGCGCTGGACACGAGGGGGAAGCGCTTCGGGGCTTGCTCAGGGCCGGGTTTGTGCGCTGTTTCCTGCCCGCGGCTGAGCAGTACCAAGGTCCTGGCCGAGGCTCGGTCCGGGCTCAGCCCCCGGGGCGGTGCCGCTGTGCTCAGACCCCTCCAGCCCCGGCCGGAGCCGCTCCGGCCCCGCACCCTCGCTCCCAGCCCGGCCCGGGGATCTCCGGGCAAACGCGGGGTTATTTATGCCAGGGAAGGGGGGGAATTTAAGGAGAGTTCAGAGTCAGGGCTGCCTGAGAAATCCGATAAAGATCTTCCCTGTCTTTGTAGGGCTCGAGCTCATTTGGGGAGGCTGCGGAGAGAACGACAAAGATCCCACCTAATCTCGGTAAACAAGTTTATATCCTTAATTTTCCTGTGCAGAGCTGTCAGTCTAGACGCTGAGCTCTGCAGTGCAAGGGCAGGTTAATCAAACAGGTTTAAAAATGTAAATAAAATGCTGCAATTAATAATATTGGTACATAGATTGATCTGAATGTTATCAAGTGAAAGGGATGACCTGAGGACCTGGAAGCGTTTCTGTTATCAGATTACATTTTCATATTGTTATAAAGCTGTGAGGGGGGGGTTGAGAGTCCGTGTATTCAGCTCCTAAAATCCACAGCACCTCTGCAATAGATTAAACCCTGGGTTTAAGGGTTTAGTGAGGATACAAACACGAGCAATTCAGATTTACCAAGTGTCTGTCAGTACTGCCAATAAAGAATAAAATCCAAATAAATAATAAATAAATAAATAAATAAAATAATGAGGGAAATTTTGTCCTTTTAAGAGCAGAGCACCGATGTTCCCAAGAGGTCTGTGCACAAAACCTCTTTCCCTGATGCACTTCCCCTGGTCAGGCTGAACCAGCCCCTCTCCTGCTGCATCCCTGAGCAGCTCAAACGCTGCCTCCCCGATTTCTCTGACAGTCAGAGACCTGAACCCCTCCTCACAGGAGTGGGGGCTGCTCCCCGTGTCCCTCACAACAGCAGCTGAGCCCCCACATCCCAGTGCCATTCCCAGAGGAGAGGGAGGGCAGCAGGGAATGGTTCAGTGCCCCCAGCCCTTGACTTGGTGGAGCAGCGACAAAAATCCATCCCGGACTGCTGCTGCTCCCTGTAGGACTGGATTTCTGTGCTGCACGGCAGGGCTGGAGCAGCCGGCACTCCTGCAACAGTGCGAGATGCCTTAAGAGGGCTGTCTAACCAAAAACTCGGCTGCGCGTTCCGAGGAGAGCTGATGAAAAATGTTCCCTCTCCCTGAAAACCTCTCCTTGCTCAGGACTTGCTCAGAGACTCTTCAGCCGAGGAGGGCCGGTCCCAGGGGTGTTCTCTGTCACTGTCCCCATCAGGAGCTCACAAAGCCGCTCCCGGAGCTCACACAGATTGTCCTTTTGATTTGTGGGGCTCACAAAGGGATCACAGCTCCGAGCTGCTGCCGAGGGGAGGAGCAGGTTATCGCTGCTGCTCTCATTGTGCTGCTGGAAGGAAACATTTCCTACTCCTGTGAGCCTCACATCCCATCCTTTTGCTTTTTTTTCCTTTACCATTATGCCCGTGAATAACCATGAATTCCCTCCAGGCACCTGAGACCCCCCGAGGTCATTGGGACAAACGACTTGTGCAGTCCCAGCTCTGTCATCTCCTCTCTGTTTCTCTCCCCATTTTTACAGCATTTTATTCACTTGCTCCCTGTGTTCTACACCCTGAACCCAACCCCTGAGCAGCACAAGCCGAGTGCTTTCCTTTAACAGCCTCCAGGGCCCTGCCCTGAGCCCTGGGATGTCACTAAAATCACACCCCCACAGGGACAGATCATGGATTCATTAAGGCTGGAAAAGAACTTGAAGATCATCAAGTCCAACCTTTGACCCTCCTACCCCACATCAGGGAGTCTCACGTCTCCACTCATTTTTTGGACACTCCAGGGATGGTGAGTGCACCCCTGCCCTGTGGAGCCTCTTCCAGTGCTGAAACATCCCTTCAGGGGGTTATTTGTACACCTTGAGGTGGCTTCTTCAGCAAGGAGAACACTGGGATTTGTTTGACACTTTGCCGGAGGGAGCTGGAGAGAAAATTTCCCTTCTACCCCCATTTGTCCCAGACACTTCCCACTCCCATCTCACAAGGAAAGCTGCAGATCCCAGAGTCTCTGTCCATGGATCAGAAGTCAAAAAAGAGACAGCAAGAGGTGAGGGAGCACGAAGGAGGACACACTGCCAAGACAGTTAAACAAAGTCTTCTTCTTTCTTCTTTCCTTTTTTAACAGCTCTGTGAAGTGCAAATGTGAAGAAAACCACCCACAGCAAGATGGGTTAAGGAACATTTGTCAATAAGAAAGAGAATAAAAGCAGGCACTAAAACAACAGAAATAATGACTCTGCTTTCCAGATTTTGATTCCAAAATGTCTGGTGCCTCAGGCAGTCATCTGAAAAACCCTTCTCCAGCACAGCACCCCCCTGTTTGCCTCAAATCGTTGGAGTTAACAAATATTCCGTGCGTGAGGGAGAGAGGCTCTGACAGACAGCCCACAGCTACTGGAGAGCTGGGACTGCCAGCAGGGAATAGAGACCAAAGCACCAGAAATATTACAGCAATATATCTTCAGCCTGGAAAGGAATATTTCCATTTTCTTCATCTTTCCCCCCCTGTCCAAAGGAGCCACAGCCTTGAACTGCACCGAAAGCAGGGCTTGGTGCTGGGAACTCCTTGGAGATTGCCTCTTCCATGGGAATTGTCTCAGGAGTCACCACCCAACCTGCTCATCTGCATCCGCTGGGGCACAAGGCCCCGTGGATGGTTCTCAGTGTCAGTCACACGGATTTCCCACGAGGGGACATCACCCAGAGCAGTAGGAGGGTGGCCCCACATCCCTCTGGGATCACTTCTGCTTTCCTTTGTTGCTTTTGGGGTTCCCTCTCTGCCCGAGCCCCAGGCCCAGGTAAAGCCCCAAGCTCCACCTGTGCTTGGAACTGATGGTTACAGAGCCAGACCATCGATATTCAAACCACACCTGCTCCCAGCTGTTCTGCTTCCCTTACTGCCTTTTCCTTAAAAAACAACAACGTGGGATATATTAAATATCTCATCCACTCCGACACTCATCACTGCTGGTGTGGGGGGAACAACTTCAGCATTTCTGGGCAATCACTGACATCAGATCGGGGTTAAGAGCTGCCAGGACACCCCAAATAAACACCCTCAGGCTGATCCCAACCCCTCCCAGGTGCAGGAGAGGCAGAGGCAGGGCCGGCCCATGGCTCTGAGATGTCACCTTGGAGTGACCAGGGCACGGAGCCACCAGCACCTGGAGGAGCCACTCCCCTGTCTGAACCCCAGGAATGGCCAGCTCAGCCTGCATGTGATCCCAAACTTGCTTTTATTCCATTTAACACCCTTTCATCCATTATCCAGGGGTGTAGGAGGACTCGGAGCCGCGTCACTTTCCAGTCCCTGCCAATAAAGTCATGATTTGATATGGAAACTGTGCATGCCATTATATTCTAATTTGATATTTAAAACAAGCTCTGGCAGACAGCTGACTCCTTTTGATGCATTTATCTGATTTCTCTCTGCCTTTTTATCCTGAAAATATTCACGGGGAATATGTGGAATCACATTTTTGTTACCCACACTGAATCCATATAACTCCCAGTTCCTTTTTTTTCTTTCTAGAATTTGGTAAATCTATGAGCATATATTTTAAAAAAATAGAGAGGCAAATGCCAAGGCTGCAAATTGGGTAAAATTCCACCACATGCAGCAGAGAGAGAACTCCTAGAGCTCTAATCTTGGATACTTGATCTTCATCAACTTCAGCCCTGGCTGTTCTTGCTGCTCTTCCTGTTCCAACTCCTCATCTCCAGTTTCCCTTCCCTCTCCTGCTTTCCAGGCCTGGCCAAGCTCCCTTGTCTCCTCTTGCACCTGGATTGCAGATCCCTGCTGCAGTGAGGAGCTGATGGGGAGACCCCTGCCCTGGGGCAAGGCCTTTTGCAGGAATATTGGAGCATTTTAGAAGGAAATGAGGACAGGATATTAAATACCCCTAAGGAGGAGGCACATCCCAACTCAGGGTGCTGCAGCTTCCCACACTCCCCATGATGGAAACTGGAACGAGGGTCACTGAAAGCACAGCAAATCCCCAATATTGAGGATGAGGCCATGGAACAGTTGGGTGGGGAATTGGGATCCTGCTGCTCGTTCTGGGTCAGTGTTCCCGAGGAGGAGATGGGCAGGGTGAGGGAAGGGGAGCCCCATCCACCCCGGCCAGTGACACTGAGGGACAGCACAGGGACAGCCAGCCCTGGCAGGAGGGAAAGTCCAGCACTGCAGCAGGGCCAGGGCAGCTGATGGAGCTGTTTGGCAGCGGAAAAAGAAAAAAACTGAGTTCAAAAAGAGGCGGCCAACAGAATGCAAAGAGAGAATCCACAGGAAAATGGGAGAAACCAAGAGCTGGGAGTGTCCCTGGAGAGGGACGGGGCAGGGGCTGCTCCTCCAGCCTGGAGAAAAGCAGAACTCTCCCCTCAGAAGGAACATTTCTGCCTCTCCTCGTTGCTCCCCCAAGGGTAACCGCCTAACTCAATTAAGTTTTCATTTCTAATGAACTCTGGTTATGGAACCCCCAGCACCAAGGGACAATTGTGAGCGAACGCATTCCCTCGCTCGCAGGAAATGCTCTGAGCGAGCCAGAAAACTTTGTCCTCAATGAATCAATAAAAAAAGTTACTCAAAAATAAGCGAGTCTTTCATTGAGTTTTTGAGAATTTGTTTTCATGCAAAATGGAAATGAGCTGGTGGTGGCCACAGAGCTCTGCAGAGCTTCAACATTCTGAAGAATGGGTTCATTTTTACATCACTCAGAGTTATTATTTGAATTGCCATCACTGCCCCATCACTCAAAATGAATTTTCTCCAAAGAACACTGAATTTTTGTATATTTTATGAACTCAATGCGCAGCAGAACCCACCATGTGATCCCAAGGAAGATAAAAAGTGTCATTTAAGAGAATGAAGATTACAAACTGTTTCAATTAAAGCCACACAAACCCCTGGATCCTGTTTTCCACATTTCAATATTTGTCCACGATGTGCACACAAACAGCCCTCCAAAGAACCCTGCCCTCAGTAATTTTCCCTTTCCTTAATCCTGGTGTACCAAGCCTGGTCTCCTGGGATATTAAGAGGATCTCATAAGGACAATCCAACTTCATATTGATTCCATTTCCCAGATCTATAAAATTGGTTGCCTTAGGAAACACGGGAGCGAAGGGAAAGAACACAGCGCGTGGTTTAATTTAAATACCACTTCCAGCAAGAGGGGAAAGCACAAATGGGAAAAAGGCAGAGGCTGCTGCTCGTTTGCTGAGGTTGAGCTGCGTGAAAGGGGCGATGCAAAGTGACAGGGGAAGGGAAGATCATTGTTTGAATAACATCAACATCAACACAGACACAGCCCGAGCTGGCAAGGGACAGGGGGGATCCAAACTCCAGATAACACTGATGGAGCAGTAAATATCATCGAGACAGCGAGGGGGAGGGAGGAGCTGGCTCGGACTGGAGACAGCCTGGGAGAGACTGGGAATAATATTTGCTCCAAGGTACTGCTGGGCAGCAAATGTGCAAATCTAATTAAGGCCTTCTCAGCTTCTCTGTGGTGGTTTTTTTTTTTTTCCTTTTCTGTTTTTTTGTTCCCTTTTTTCATCTGGACCACCACAGTTATAGATCACAGTTAATTGGGGCTTCAGGTACTTCCTGCTAATTGTTGAGTTGTAATTAATGCTGCCTGAGAAGAGGGAGCTGGGCTGGTGCTGGGCAGGACGTGACAAGACAAACCCATGGTGACTTCAAACCCAGCCCAGCCCTGCCCCACACAGCCCCACAGGCCCAGGAAAACACAGCTGGGCAGGAGGAGAAACTGGATTCAGTGAGGAGTACCCCAAGCTTTGCCCTTTATTCTAGTACCAGCACAAAACCCCAGTGGGAATTCAGAAAGGATCCTGCAGTGGGTGAGAGAAAAGAGGAGAGTGACTCTTAATGTGGGCAGATGGGGATGGGACAAGGGGAATGGCCTTAAACTGAAAGAAGGGAAATTTGGGTTGGATATTGAGGAGGAATTGTTCCCTGGGAGGGTGGGGAGACCCTGGCACAGGGTGCCCAGAGCAGCTGTGGCTGCCCCTGGATCCCTGGCAGTGCCCAAGGCCAGGTTGGACAGGGCTTGGAGCAGCCTGGGACAGTGGAAGGTGTCCCTGCCCATGGCAGGGCTGGGATGAGATGATTTTTAAGGCCCCTCCAACCCAAACCATCCTGGGATTTCTGGGATTTCAAAAGAAGGATTTTTGGGGATAAAGTGCTCGAGTCTTCTCCCGCCTCTTCCCTTATTTTTGTGCTGAATTCCTTTTCAGTGCAGTTTGCCCTCATTTCTCACCAGCAGAGCCACCCTCACTTTTCCAGAACAAAACCTGGACACGCCAGGAGCCCCATCCCAGCCCCAACCCCTGACCAGGAGCTGCCTCAGTACCCAGCTCCAGCACAGGGATCCCTCCCCAGCACGAGCTGGCAGCGAAGCTCAGCCCCAGCCACAAGTTGTGGCCAGAACTTTTAATTCCAAATCCTTCAGGTTGACATTTCAAGAGGTAACACGACAATTGCTTGTGCTAAATCAATTACTGATTATCAATATAGCACTTAGTGATGTATAATTAGTATGTAAGAGATATATTTAGCTGTAGATTATACCAATAATAAGGGCTACATGAGCAATGGCTGTATAATTACATTTTATGAATACAGGAAACCTGTGAGAAATGCTCCCGGATTTAATTGACATTTAACAAGATAACTACAGCAAGTTAATTAGAAATTATATGCTAAAAATATGAATTAACTTTTAAATAATATTTGAGCCTGCTGCACACTAACTGTAGTAGCTGGGTTTATGCCACCAAAACACCTAAATGAAATAGTCCTTTCAAATACCATCTCTGTAATTCATTTCCCACAAACCAAAGCCTGTATTATCAGCTACTCATTCTGAATCCTTTTTGCTATACAGAGCCTGAGTTGATCAGCTTCGTGAAAGGCTTATTTTTATGGTCCTTTCATACTTTTTAAAAATGAGATTTCTCTTACGTTTCTTTCAGCAACCCAGAGAAAAGATTCCAGTTCAGCTGTGCCTCAGCTTTGAACCCAGAACAAAAATGCAAAGTAAGGCACTGACAAGCTTTTAGACTCCCTGCAAGGTGATACATCAGGGATTCTGACAGTGCTAATACAGCCAGGAATTTGGAGAATAAAACAGCCCTGAGCTGGTTCTGCTGTGGCTGGGCAGAACCACAAAGGAAATGTAATAGCGGCTCCTTAGCATGGCTCCGTTATTTTTAGATCCAGGTAGGGCGGCACGAAGAGGATGGAAATGTGGCCCAAAATTCCATTTTCTGCGGGTTCTCGGGGCAGTGTGGGGCCAAAGCACAGCCTCAGCTCCCTCCTGTGCCTTTAGCAGAGCCCCCAGCACCCCTGGGATCAGAGCCCTGGGAAGGCACTGGGAGCTCACCAGTCCCTCTCCAGCCGGGGGTCAGCAGAGCTGGAGCCTCTGCAGCTCAGCCCCTGATGGTTCCCATGGCTGTGCATCACATCCTCACACCCACACATCATTCCGAGGGCTTTATTACCCCCTGCCCTGCCGAGCTTTGCCTCTCAGCCTCCCAGATGGACTCATCTCCACCGAGAGCTCTGAGCCCCTTCCCTGAGCAGGGCTCTGATCCCTGGCTGCTTCAGCTGCCCCCGTGGAGAGGGAACAACGTTACTCAGAGGAGCAAATGGGCCACCACTGCCACGGGAAAACGGTGCCATTTCTGCTGTCCCTCGTCCCAGGAAAGTCCAAGGTGTCTCCTGCAGCTCCTCGTTGGCATTCCGGCCGCGCATGCGGATCCTGCACACGCACAGCACACAGGATTTACTGCCCCTGCTCCTGGAAACGGCGCCTCCTCCCATAGATCACAGCAGGAAATGGGCAAAACAAGATGATAAAGCAGTGAGGGATGGGAGAGATGACCTGAGCTGCACCTGGGACTGCAGCACTGAGAGCTTCATGGAAAGGGAGGGGATGGCTTTGGGCCAGGCACAAACAGAACGTTCTGGACAAGGGATGCAGCAACTCTAAACCCAGCCCAAGGCCTGATCTACCTCTGAGCAGAAGTTTGGAAAACGTTTAAAAACAAAAGGCAAAGCCTTTTATTGTCCCAAACCTCCCCTCTCCACTCAGGGAGAGCAGTAGAGCAGAGTGCCCAGAGTTCCTCTGCCAGGAGTTGTGTTCTGTCCTGGTCACAAACCCTGCCCAAAGCAAAAAAGGAGAAATAACTGAGGAAAAGAGGTGATTTCTGAGACAGGAGTCTGGGCAGAGCTTCCCTTTGCACAGGTGTCACACAGTGCCTCCTTCCCACCTCCCAGGTTACAGGGATTCTGCTGAAGGAGTTTTTCCTGCCGTGAGTGCCAGCCGTTTGAAACAGATAAATGATGAAGAAATAAAGTAATGGGAAGAGCTTTTCCTGCAGCTGATTCCAAAGCCCAGCAGTTCACATGCCCCTGGCTCGCACTGACCCCTCACCTGGTCATCCCTTCAGTCTCCAGCCAGACTTTGGGAATCCCTCTGCCAGGGAAGAGCAGGGAAGGCAGAGATGGGAGGTGGAATTCCCTTAAACACCCCGACAGCTGGGGGAGATCTATTCACTGCTTCTCCCCAAACTCTCCCTCAGGAGCAATGATGGATTCTTTCAGGACAATGGGGTTTTCTCCTAAGAGCCATGAGGAAGCTTTGGATGTTTTGCTGAGCTTCTCTGTAAAACATATTTTAAAGAAGATTAAGTACGTGTTTATCCGAGTTCCTCTTCTGTAAAAAAATATTTAAAGAAGATAAAGTACATGATTATATGGGTTCCCCTTTTCACTTTTACTTGGTCAGTAGATTAGTCAAGATTGATTTTTCTGCATTAGAGGGAGAGGCCTAAGGTTAAAAGATAAAAGGGTAGATTCCTTTTAAAATGTAATTTAGATTTTTCTGGTATTAGCTCCAGTATCATCACAAAATCACTTCAATTTTCCAGGAGCACCTGAGCCCCGCTGTACAGCTGCAGGGGACAGGAAAGGTCTCCTCTGGCAAATGGAACAGCCAAGGACCTGCAGAACCTGCCCTGTGTGGGGTCCCTGCCTGGGGCCCTGAGCCTGGGCCCTCCAAACATCTGCTGCACGAGGGACCTCAGTGACAAAAGTTCTGCTGAATTTATTTCCTTTTGCTGTGGTCGGTGCAGGTTTAGAATTGAAGTTCTCAGAGCTTGTGTCTAAAAGAGTCACTGTGTGGGTGAAGCCTGGGCTTTTAGGGTGGATACTGGGGAAAGGTTCTTCCCCCAGAGGGTGCTGGGCACTGCCCAGGGAATGGGCACGGCCCCGAGGCTGCTCCAGGAGCGTTTGGGCAGCGCTGCCAGGGATGCCCAGGTGGGATTTTGGGGTGTCTGGGCAGGGCCAGGGGCTGGACTCTGACCCCTGTGGGTCCCTCCCAGCTCAGGACATTCCATGACCAGGACTCTCTCCCCAGTCCGTGCTTTTACAAACTGTGCAAAGCTCAGAGGCACAGAGAGGATTCCAGATCTGAGCTGCTGTTACCAACAACAGCAAATTGGGGGTGGAAGAGGCCGATGTGAAACTCCCACCACTTGTAGAGTCAGGGCCTTTAGTCTGAGCTCAACTTTCTCACCCAACCTTCTTCTCACGACTGCTCTTGCTGGAGAGCAGATCAGAGCAAACAGGGCTCTGTACCTGGAGCTCTCCTGTTGCTGGGAACGGTGTCTTTGTACGACATGTCACAGTGGGCTGGCTGAGTGACTGGATTATTCACCAAGAATAATTGAGCCGATACGTTTCAGCATTTTCCTTTGAATAAATTATTTGCAAATAAACATTTTCATTATTCGACCATCTCTGATGTTCCATTAGCATTCAGTGAATTATTTATTCAGCAGCTTTTCCCATCAATCACTGAATAAATTATTCGCAAATAAATTATTCTACCAGCTTTTGCTTTAAAGATGTCCCTTTGAGAACAATAGCTTCCCAGAATAGCAAACAGGCAAAGGGAGCAATTTAAAAGGCCTGATCCTCATCTCGGTTGTCTTGGTGCAAAGCTGGAGGATTATCACGGAAATTCCTGGCCTTTTTCCACATTTCCATGTCTGTGAGTCAGATTGTGGTGCCACAGTGCTCCACTCTGCCAAAGCCAGCACAGAGATGCTCAGAGCCCTCAGAACCAATCTTTGCCCATATCCTAAGAGGCAGCTTCGTTCCCAGCTCAGAAATGGAGCTGGGTTTGAGTGACCTCCAATCAAACCAAGGGCTCAGGTCCCACGAGTGTCCTGGGAGGGATGGGGACTGTGGCACTACCCCAGATCCCTGCTCCTCCCTCGCAGCCAGGCTCCGTTACCACACCTTGGGTGTGTAATAAATTCAAATCTCCTCTGTGCACTGAGCCCAGCCTAGGAATTGTTTGTGCCTGGGCCAAGCAGGATGAAAGCCCGTTAGAACTCAACGAAGGCTCCATTTGTGCCAGTTTTAAGGCACACTTGAGGTGCAGCACAGGGGAATTCGCTGGACTCCTCCGTCCTTGTGACAAGAAGGAGCCGCTTTTGTTCGGCGGCACAAAAAGACCCCCTCATTAAAACACCCATCCTTATCAAAGCACACGCAGGATTTATCACCTCCCCCAGCTGGTGGGGCCTCCAGAGAGAGGCAGAGAGGAGCTGGGGGATGCAGGGGAGAGGCCTCGTCTGGAGAGGGCTCGGTATCAAAGCCCCCCGATCCCCACGTGAGATCAGCCCTGGAGCACACACGGGGCTGTGCCACAGCTCTCCCAACACCAGCCCTACCTGGGCTGCCTGCTGCTATCACTGCAATAAATAATTGCTAATTTGCACAAAATGAACAAGTGAGACGCAGAGTAATTGTATGAGAGGGGACAACCCAACAATAACATTAAGATCTGTAATTGACTTAATACCAGACGCTCTTCCCTGGGTGAAGCTCTCCTCATCCTCGGAGTAATTGTGTAATGACATTTATGTGGAATAGACTTGTGACATTATAAATGACACTTATGTCAGGATTGTCAGGCTGTGACAGGCTCAGAGACAGCTCCAGTGAGAAATTAATCACTTCTGAGGCTTGAAAGTTGCTCATTTATCGCTGCCAAATAACATCTTGCAAAAACAAGCTCTTGCAACGAAATGCAAGCTCCCAGCCACCTCACCCTCCAAAATGTGTTTTCTCCCTATGGAAAACCTGCCTGGAGAGCCTGCAGGAATGGGGCCCTCACTCTGCACGGTCAGCCTGCTCCAAGAACACAAATATTGTCATCTTCTCCGTGTCCCCTCCTCTCAACATCACAGCAGCTTTTAGCAGCTCTTTATGGAGCACACACCTCCCTGAGTCTGCACACATCTCCATCTCTGTGTTCCACATTTCCAGGGCTGCAGGTTGTGAAAGGGTTAAATTATTTACTGGGGAGAAAAGGGCGTTTTGAAATGCACTGTACATAATGAATATCACAAAAAACAGAACAGAAAACCTTCTCCAGATCAGTGTAGGGGCTATTATTAGACTATCAAACTGTCATTTTTCAAAGCATTTCAATTGTCACCATTTTTTCTAATGGCTTCTAAAGCATTATCTAATGCCTGGGCCAAAAAAACTGGAGAGGATCAAAGCATGTTGAAAAGCAGCAGTCAGGCTGCACGACAAATAAGTGTTTGCAGGCTAAACTCTTCCCATCCATTTGCCTTCCAGAATATTTGTGAACTTCAAACCAAGATGACTTTATTTGTGTTTGTTTTTTTTTTTTCAAAAGATTCAAGTGTCCTTAGGATTTTGCTTTCTCTTTTTTCGTGGTATGGGAACATTGAAGGGACAGGATGACCCAGCCGTGTCCTGCTGCGGTTTTGGTGTAGCTGCCATGACCCTGCAGGTCCCGTGGGCAAACGGGGAGAGGTGGCTCCAAAAGAAAACCTGGAAGTGGTGGATGAGGATGGGAGCAGCTGGTGGAGGCTGCAGGAGCATCCTGCAAAGCTCTGCACACCCAGAGCACTTGTGTTCTGTGTGCCATAAATGTCCAGGTGTCTGAAACTCCCGGGAGATGCTGAGCTGGTGGTGCTGTCCCCTGCTCTGCCCCCAGGTCACCTGGTGGCCTCTTCCCCAGGACACCGAGGGACACAGGAGGGACATTCCAGCACTGCTGTGATCTCCCTCCTCCTGCGCCTTTCCCCGACCACGCTGTTGTCCCCTTCTTCTGGATTTCCACAGGGATTCCATCAGGAATTCCTGCCATGGTTTCAGGGGCTACGTCCCCCTCCTTGGGCTTTGCTTCCCACTCCTCTCCCCAATGTCCTGCCCCTCCAGGGGCCTGAAATCCCTCTCCCAAAGCACCCAAGATGAGGCTGTTCATGGAACATTTGTTATTTCCAGCCCCAATGACAATGGAATTCACCAACTGCTTCGGTTTAACCGAGTGTGACGGCAGCAGCCTGATTCCACAGCCTAATTAAATTACATTATTTTCTAGGTGGAGCTTTATGAGCAGAGGTGAAGAGTAATGATATGAGCAAGGCACGGAGTCACATGGACTTGTTAGATCTGGGACTTCTGTCCAGATGGCAAAATGAGTTATTCTATTTCCATCTCTTTGAAATGTCACAGTATTTGCCTGTGTTTAATCTGGGGCTTGTTTGTGCACAGAGTCACTCTCAGAAGAGCAAACGGGAGCTGCTCAAAGGGAAAACGACAGCCCTGGCTGCAGAAAGGAGGAAAAACATGGATTTTCTCCAACCCATCACTTCCCATGGACAAAACCACCGCTTTAAACCCAACATTAAAGCTGCTGGATGGCTCAGGGAGTTATTGAGAGTGATAAGGAATTGATGGGAAGAGGATTCCCAAGGCTGCTCCCTCTGCCTGGATCCACGAGCTGCCTCTGATGGGAATAGAGCCCAAATTCCCTGCCTGCCACCCACCTCCAGAAAGGCACTCTGCAAACTCAGCCAGTTTTTGCTGGTTTTCCTCAGTGAACAAGTGGTTGGAATCCAGCTTTGCATTCTGGGTGTTCAGAGGCAAAAAATAAAAGAGAATATAAGAATATATAGATTGCAGGCTTCGAGATTTTTCTGAAATCGTAAACAAAAAGGGGAGAAATGCAAGAAGTGGATATATAAGTTTATGGCCTGTGAAATTGAATTGCCTTTTACAGGTCCTTGCCTTTGGATGGACAAGGAGAGGGTTTGGCATCCTATGGGAGATGGGGATAAAAGCTCCCAGCACAAGGGGAAGGGGCTGTGGGGGCTGAGTAAGGATGCAAATTCCCCAGGAGCTCAGGGAGCCTGGATTTCAGAGCTGAAGGGAATCCCAGACTGGTTTGGGTTGGAAGGGACCTCAAAGCTCATCCCATTCCACCCCTGCCAAGGGCAGGGAACCCTCCCCTATCCCAGGCTGCCCAGAGCTCTGGGAAGTTTCAGGAACTGGAATTCCAGCAGGAACGTGCCTTGCTTTGTAGATCCCAGAAACACAGAGACATAAATACAGGATGGCAAGGAGCAAAAATCCATGTCCTAAATCACCAGAGAGGCAGCGAAAACAGGGCAGGGGAAGGAAAAACCTTGAAGTGATTGGAAAGCGTTGCATTATCCCTCCAGCACCGCTCAATCCCAGCTCTCCTTCCTTAATGTAAATTGTTCTCTGCATTGGCCTGTCAGGTATTGACAGGGAATCTGCCTGACGTGGAGGTATCTGGATTTTGCAGCAGAAAACCGATGTAATTTGATGGAGCTGGTGCCAGGGATAAAGTAAGAGAGACAGAAACCGAGTTTTATCACCTAATGGGTTTTGTAAAAGTTGCAGCAAGTTCCGTACCCAAATCCTGCCTTATTCCAGTCAGGGCTGAGGTCCCAGTTTATCACCTCAGCACCAGCCCAGCACACCCCAGGCCATGGCCCTTCCCAGCCTGTGGTTAACAGCTGAGTGATGTGGATATGAGGGATGCAAGGGATGGTGAATCTGCTCTATTCCCTCAGAAATTACTCCAGAGGTCTGATCTTGTTAAAAAGTGTCTCGTATTTCCAAGTTATATTTTCCTAACCCGACCTTTCAGACATGAGGCTTCACAGCACCTTTCTTCATTGCATTAAAGGAGATTTTAAACCCACCTGTCTCCCTCTCACTTTGCCCTTTGGACCCGGCGGAGGAGTGAAGAGCTGCTCAAGAGCAGAGATTTTGCCATCAACATTCAGGAGAAAGCAGAGCCAAGCTGAGCCCAGCTGGGTTTCTAAACTCCTCCGTGAGAGTAAAGTCAGAACCAAGCTTTAAAAATCCTGAGGGGTTAAACACAGAGCCCTCAAGTTACGTGTGAGACCATCAGAGAAACCCCTCAGGGAAGGAGGCTCTCGGCACATTTCAGGTCTGGTGTCCCCTGGTGCCTGCTGGGTTTTGAAGCCCTGGAGTCCAATAAATTGATTTGGGTGATGCAGTGAGAATTAAGCAGGAACTTCATTGCATTGACTGGAGACCAAACTCCAGGAGGACATCACTGAACTTGTAGGAATCCTGCAGTCTCATCTAGACAATCAATAGTTTTGTTTATCAGTTCAAGTGTGCTAATGGGAGCTGAGGAGGGGAGCAGGAAAAAAACACTGCGCTTTTACCCCTGGGAAGTTGGGAGGGGAAAATGAACAGGATTTTTGAGCTGGGGCAGGTGGGGAAGGGTTTGTATTTAAAATGGGATCTAAACCAGAACATAACAATGGCCACAGCAGAGAGGCCACGAGCATTCCATAAATGCAGCAGGAGAATAAAAAGCATTTTTAATGTAAAAAAGCATCTTTTAATGTAAAAAAGCCCACACTTCACTTTGACTGCAAAGGGCCCGTGACAAAGGCACAAATCTGAGGATGCAGATGGGCACTGGGGGGAAGGACAAAGGCAGCTGAGCAGAGCAGGCACCGATTCTCATGCAAAGCCCCTGCACTTCCCGGCCCTTGAAAATTCAATACTTTTAAGATTCTGGCTGGAGTTCTTAAGTGCTGAGAAAGGCAAAGGAGTAATCAGGAGAAGTGAGATTGGCTTTCAGCGGGTGAGAGCAGGAATGGGCTGCAGGAATTAGGGATGCTGGGGGGGGCTGGACCCCTGTGCTCCCCCAGCAGCTCTGGGACACCCCCAGAGCCCCCTCTGCACCTGCCAGGACCCTGCTGCCTCCGGGGGCAGGAGGAGAAGGGGAAGAGCCTCTTCCCAAACTCAGCAGCTGCCAGAAAAGCTGGGAAAAGCAGAGCAGGGAATTCCAAGGGCAGCAATCCCAAAGGGAGGGGAGCAGGTCCCCACTGTCCCCAGTGACACCTGCACTGGGCCCCAATTCCACGATTTTCCCTCTCCCAGAGAAAGGGGACCCAGAAAGGCTCTCATTCACCCCAAAGCTGCCTCACCCCACTGCAACAAGGCAAAACCCCACAGCTTTTACTAAAATATTCACTGGGGACGAGACCCAGAGTGAAATGAGCTCCGTGCCTGTTCCTGGGTCAGGTTGGTCGTTCCTGTTACGATTTGCAGCTGGAATTTTCAGATGTGTGAGAGCTGCCAGCACCCAAAGCGTAGCAGGAACTGAGTTAACTCATTTATGTGTTTTAAAACTTGTGGCAATAATAATCATTATCATTACAGAGCACTGTAAGTGCTAACAATAATAAGAATAATAACTATTACTGCCAGCAGTTACCATGATTATTACTATTATTACTTCCTACAGTATTAGGGATCAATTCAGCTGGGAGACAAATGAGCACCAGGCTGGGGAGGGAAGTGGGAAGGCTGAAGACAAAAAGGGAATGCTGGAATAAACAATCCTATTCCCTTCTTTTTTGGCAACACATGATAAAAGACATCCAGCTGTCCTAGCTCCAAGGAGGGGCATTAATGTATCACCTACCCCACTTGAAAAGCTTACAGAAATCTGCTGATATTTTTTAATCATCCTGCATTTTAGACCTTTAAAATACAAATATGGATTTCAAACATATCAGGGGAACAAATTAACTCAGAAAAATGGCCGTACTTTCCAAGGTTGCACCTGCCATGAAATTGCTCCAAGTTTGCATTTTCCCCGAGTCTCTGGTGTGTCATTAGAGCAGATTGATCGCCCTCCTCTCCCGGCAACTCCCCCATTAGAGGGTTATTGTATGGAAATTAATGGCAGGCCTGAAACATTTCTTTTGCAGCTGCAGTAGTAGAAGTCAGTTTTGATTAAGCACTCGAAACCCGGCAGACTGGGGTGATCTCTTTGCTTTAGCTCCCTCTTTTATTATCACCGGTGTCAAGTTTTGTTACTTTAGCCATTCCCCTGGCACTCCCACTGCATCCTTGGGTAATAATAGGGGTAATTCTTTTTATGTGCACATCTATTTATTTTAAATATGTACAGGCTGATCCTCAGTGGTGTAAAATAAAATCCCTCTCCAGCACCCTGGGCTCAGCCCTAGGAATCATCCCTGCTCATCCCACAGGCAGCGTGGGGCAGGGCAGGAGGGAAAGGGATCCCAGGAGCGTGGCTGAGTCTCTGCTCTGTTACCACGGGAGTTCTTTGATCTGATGTCACATTTAATGTGCAGCTGCTCTGGGTCACCTTCCTCTGCCCTCCCTGCCCAGTTTAACCCAGTTTAACCCAGTCCCTGCTGGCAGCAGGGAAATAACAGAAGAGAAAGTGTCTCCAGTGAAAGGAACCCATATTTTTGACCAGACTGATATCAGTCAAAGCCCTGAGGGACAGGAGGCTGTGAGATCCCTGTGAAATGCACAGCCAGGAGCAGCACTCCGAGGACAGAGTTCCACTCCTTCCGCTGTCCTGACAGCTCTCCTTGCACACAAGGAGCCTTTCTGAGAAAACTTCTACATTTAATGACAAAGTACTGAGCTGCAACTCCTCATTTATCTTATTAAACGCTCCCAGAACAGCTCTGAAAAATGTATTTAACACAAAGATATCTATTAATTAATAAGCACATTAGTCAGCAATCAATACTGGGTTGATGATATTGTTTAAATTATGCATGGATAATAAGGATCTGGTTCTGCCTTCCTCATCTGTTTTAAGGCATATATTGAAAATGAGTAGTGCAGAATGGCTTTGCATTTTAAAAAGTTTGATTAAAATTATTTTTAAATAGACTAATCCTATGAACATATTATATTGCATAAAATTAGCCCTGAGCACAGTCAGTTTATCACCTCAGTCTCTTCACAGCCCATTGATTAAGCAGACACTGGGAGCAGCCTGTTCCTTCCTCTGCATTGGTATTTTATTGTGGGGATATTGTTGTGTGTTTGAAAAGCCTGAGCAGGCCATTCCTGGCTGCTCTTTTCTCCTGGGCTGCACGAATTGTGCAGCTGATTCTGAGGCTGATCCCCCACTGCCACTGGTACTTCTTGGGGGGACAGAAGTGATCTCACAACAAACACCCCCAGGATGCCCTGGCCCAGTCCCACAGGACACACCTGGCTCTTTCTCTGGATGGCCACATTTGCTTCCAAGCAGGGTTGTCAGAAATGGGAATAACGTAATAAAAGTGAAGAGAGTCAGCGGAATTATCCTGGCATTTGCTTTGGTACCACTGCTGTGGTTTAATAGAGCTGAAATTCTCAGCCTGGACATCCTCAAAGTGGATTAAAAAGTATTTGTTTTACATTCAGAAGCTGTCTGCATAGGGATAAAGTTAATATATTATAATGTTTAATGTACTAATATTTATATTAATACGTTTAAGTGATATTAATTAATTTCAGTCATTTACACAAGCGGTTTTACCTGGATGGTTCTAAGTAAATTGGCTGAAGCTCATTTACCTGAGTGCACACAAGCCCCAGAGCCAACAGATTTGCTTTTAAATCATCCCTCTGAACATTCCCTGTCCTCTCCTCCTGCACAGGCACCTAAAGGAGCTTCTCCAGCTCCGGGTGTGTTCTGCACACCCACAAATCCACATCTGGCCAAGTTCCCTGCAGCTCTCTGAAGAGCAGCTCCTGCTCCACTGAGACTGGGGTGGGACTCGTGGGTTTGACTCTCCCCGACCCCAAAATGCAAAGCCAACCCCAGCCTGTGGCAGGGGGACTCTCACAAAGCCACAGGAATTAAGGAACAAATGGATTTTCCCAGCCACGCTGCGTGTCTGGATCGCTGGGGAATCCAGGTGGGAATTTCCTCTCAGAGATTGAACCACTGGGTTTGAGTGGCTGGAGGGGACTGCACCTCCTGCATGGGATCGTGGATCTGATCTGAACAACAGCCTGGACACCCCTGGACATCCCTGGACACCCCTGGACACCAGGATGGACACCAGGATGGACACCCCTGGGCACCAGGATGGACACCAGGATGGACACCCCTGGACACCCCTGGACACCCTTGGACACCAGGATGGACACCCCTGGACACCAGGATGGGCACCAGGATGGACACCCCTGGACACCAGGATGGACACCAGAATGGACACCAGGATGGACACCAACCCAGGAGCCCCAGCACACAGGGCTGGTGCTGAGCTCAGCCTGGGTTCACTTCAGCAGCTCTGAAACCTCCCAGACAAAACCGTTCTGGAGGTCAGCACACAGAGGATGCTCCAACACCTGTGATACAAACAGAACACTGTGTTCTCATAGCTGCAGCTCAAAATTAGCTTTAGGGTCTCCACACGTTGCTTCCTTAATGATGTGAAACATAATAGCCTCGGCTGTAATAAAGATGAATTACTTTTTAATAAAATAATAAAACTCCGGTAAACACTCAAGGTTTATCACTTAATTTATCCCCAGTGCTCAGACAGAAAAAAAACTTTCGTGCTACTTGGTTTTTAATATTGTCAGTGATTAGGTTTCAATAACCCTCTGCCAGCAGCATGTGCCTCATTTCCCTGGACAGGCAGGGCAGCCCATAACTTCCTCCCCATCAGAGCTCTAATGCTGTAATTTAGAACTTCTGGCAAGATGAAAGATCTTCCCAGGGACCTGCAGCAGGCCCATGGCAACACTTTGGCAGAGGGCTGGATAATGAAGTTTTCATTATTAAATAAAGATATTTTAGGAATGTCATAACCTATAAATTCATTCTTCTACAACACATCAGTGAAATGTTTTGTTTATTCCTCATCCACTGATTCCACCCTGCCTGCAGCTCCCCATTCCCTGGTTTTTGGCTACCGTGCCAGCACTTTGGAGTTGCCATAGAGATAAATTCCAGTGTCTGTCCCTGGGGTGGGATGGGGAGGGCAGGGCTCACATCCCTTTGCTGCCTGATGGGCTGAGCCTACAATTTGGTGTTACCCTAAGGAAATGCTGATGTGGCTCATCAAGAATTCTGGAAAGGGGGATTTTCAGGAGAAAATAAAGTCCAGCTGAATGGTGCCACGCTGGCTCTCAGGCAAAGGCAGCAAGGGAAAGCCAAGGCAGGTCTGCAATGAAAAAGTTTCCCTGCACTTAAAGCTCACTGATATAAATCAATAGATACCAGCAGGGAACTTGGTGCCTCCTAAAACACCAGGAAGGAAATCAAGAACTGAGCAAAGACAGGCCTGTTCACCTGTCAGAAAATTCTGTTTATTTTCGGACTTTGAAAGCAAACTGCAAACCCTATCAGCACTTGAATTGATTGAAAATAATTTTCCCCTTCCAGTGTCAAGCAAACAGGAAAGTTCCATGTGGCAGCACCAATGGTGTCTGTAATGGCTTGCTAAGATCCTGCTAATTAAAAAAAATAATCTCATTTGAAGACAGTTAATGGATTCAGCATTTCTACAAAGTATTAGGAAGGCAACATTATCTGAACTTGGGGCCTGGGTGATTATTGTGCAATTAGTTGTGATTCAATTCACTGAAGAAAAATGCACAAAGGAATAACCACTGGCAACAAAATAAATGTCCTGGAATCGTGCTACCAACTGCTTTGATTTTGTCTTAATTCAGAATTTTGATGCTGTCACAATGCTTTAATTGCAGCCCTGATTTCACATCACTGGGTCTGATTTATCCTATTAATGCTTTTCTCCCTTTCCCTGAGACAACCTCAGTGAATCCCTCCAGACCTCGGAGTTCTCCCTGTTCAAAGCAGATGCCAGCTTAGAAAACATCCTCCAGCACGGGGGTGAAAGGGTCTGGGATTCTGCATTACGAGGATGGAGCACCCTTTGCCAGATTCGGTTGTTGCCTTCAGCACCATCAACAAAGGATTTTGGATTCCGGGCTCTGAGGGCAAACTCTGCTGTGCCAAGGACAGCCAGGGTGGGTCTGGGGCAGCAGAGGTGGCACAGTTTAATTTGGCAGCTTGGAAGAAGCCAGGGATGCTCTGCTGGCTGCCCAAAATCCCACCCTCACGCTGGGACTTCAGAGCTGCTGACGTGAAAATCAGATTTTTCCACTTAGAGAAGTCTTGGTGTCCTTTTCTGGGACAGATGTGCTGTGTAGGACAGGACCAGGGGCAACCAAACGGAACAAGAAGCTTCCCCTGCTGCCTGTTGCTGGACAGTTCCTGGTGAGCACTCCCTCGGGAATTATCTCACAGCTGTGTTTTCTCCCAACTGATCCCATTTCTCTCCATTTGAAGCAATTTTTAACCCCTCTTCCTCAGCACAGAGGAAGTTCTGAGTCTGCACAACTGGATTCCAGTGGCAATGCTGAGTTACCTCAGGTTTCCAGAAGGGGAATCTGTATTCCCATGAAAATATCCCCGATTTTCAGCGCAGCGTTCCCACGATAAAGCTCCAGAAGAGCTCGGGGCGAGTCAGGACCAAAGGAAAGCGGCAGGCAGATAAGGATCAGCACCCAGATCCCGCTTTCTCTTCCTTAAAATAAACAAATAAATGAATATGGATGGGAAGGAGCGAGGCTCGGGGAGCTCCTGGCGCTCCACTAGGGGTCTGTCTGCACTCAGCATCACGCCCGGGCTCTGTGGAGCGGGGCTGCGAGAATCTCCCGTCCCCGGCTTTGGGGAGATCAAAGCTCCCCATCCTCCCGGTCTGTATCACCCTGGCAGGCTCCGAACGCTCCGGCTCCCCTTTCCCTATCAGCAGCATCTCCGGGGATAAAGTTCAAGCCCCGCTCGGCTCCCAGCTGCAGGAACCGGGATGTGCCGGGTGGGTTCCCGGGGCACCAAGGGGTGGGTGGCCAGGCTGGGCCTGGGGCTGCTCTTGGAAGTTCTTCTATTTATGGAAATCATCGCCTTTCATTTCGCTTAATTAAAGCACCCGGAGCGATCGGGCTCCCGATTCCAGGAGATGAAAGGGATTTGGGAAGGCAGACGGGGGCCAAAGCCGGAAGCCTAAACCTGAACTGAGTATTTAGTGGGAAGAGATGATGGGAGATTCAAATCCAGGCAGAGAATCAGCACCATCCCAGATAAACCCTGAGCTCTGATTCCTACTGAGGAGTTTAACCCGCACTTATTAATGCAAAATAACGCGTTCTGGAATTTATTTCTGTTTCCACTACTGGCCAAAACCATCATGATTCATGAAAAAACAGCTATAAATGACAATGCAAACTATGCTCCACTTCCCTGATTTATCCAGTTCTAAACTAATTCAAATAGTCACCTGAAATGCACGTTTTTAATTTCACAGATAAAATTCTCCTGGCATCACAGAAGTGCTACTCAGAGCAGTAAAAACACACAAAGATCGAGCAGATCAGGCTCACTCCTGTGCTGCTAAATTAGGGATGCTGAGATTCACTCGTGGAAGGGATATTTGGGGTTCTGTGGGTGAGCCCATCCGTCAGAACCTCGGTACATTCAGACTCCATTCCATGCCATTGTCTGTTCTGGCATCAGGAATATTCTGATCTCATCCTCAGCACGGCAAACCCAGACCCAGCATCAGCACTGCAGGAGGCTCTGGATTTGTGCCAGTGAAGTGTGGTGAGCTCAGCTCCCAGCCCTGGGCCATCCTGCCTCACCTTCTCAGGCAAAGCCACTGAGAAATGGCAAAAAGCAGCTCTGGAGGTGATTCCATATCTGTGTTTTCCAGGTGGCACCAGAAATACCCAACTCTGATCTCTGGACAATGCTGGTGAAGAGCTCGCTGCTGTTTAATTCCCTTTATGGCCCCACAGGGTGCTCCCCAATGACCCCTCCACTTGCAGGAGCTGCTTTTTATCCCTCTGAGTTGTACAAACGCCCCCATTTGTCATTGTGACATTGCCCGTGTCTCTCTGATCACACTGATGCCACTCCAGCTCTGTTACACCACCAGCAATGGATTAGATGTAAAATAAAATCCACATAAACCCGCAGAAGCTGACTCAGTCCTGTAAATTCAAACTGCATTTCAAAAGGAGCCAACTGCTCTTGGCAGAAGCACCAGGAGGAGTCACCCCCTGTGCGGGGCTCATCAGCACAGGCAACACCAGGAGGTTTTTACACTCTCTGTTTCTTATCAGCCAGTGACTGACTTTCCCCAGGGTCCCCTGGAAAACACCACACAAAAATATCCCGTGGTTCCAGCTGGCCAGAGAGGTATTGGAGCAGGGAAATGAATCCGCTGAGCTAATGAAGCTTAGGTCAGGACTGGGTAAACACTGCAGGAAAGGATCTGCAAACATTTGTTCAAGTGAAGCCTTGGAATGGGTTCCAGTGGCCCCCACGAGTCCCAGCGCCTCCCAAACCTCTCCTGCAGCCTTTGCACAAATGGACTTGTGTTGAAAAGAGTATCCAGACAAAGCATCACAAAAGCACAGGCAAATACATGCTCAGATCCGAGCAGTTGCACAAATATTTCCTCTGATGAGTAATGGCACCCGTGGCCCTCGTGCTGTTTGTGAACTGGGAGTCACCTGCCTGCAAGTCCAGAATGCCCCATGGGGGAGAGAGCATGGAATGGGGGAAAGAAAACAGAATGGGGGAAAGAACACAGAATGGGGGAAAGAACACAGAATGGGGGAAAGAACATGGAATGGGGGAAAGAACATGGAATGGGGGAAAGAACACGGAATGGGGGAAAGAACATGGAATGGGGGAAAGAACACAGAATGGGGGAAAGAACATGGAATGGGGGAAAGAACATGGAATGGGGGAAAGAACATGGAATGGGGGACAGAACACAGAATGGGGGAAAGAACATAGAATGGGGGAAAGAACACAGAATGGAGGAAAACACCGGGCTGTGCTGGACAGAGGATTTGTTAATATTCGTTAATATTTCTACTAAGATTCAACCCAACACTTTGCACCCCGTTAGAAATTCACTGAAATATCTTTGGAAGCTATTCCTGGTATCGCCCCATTTCTCTAAAAGCCTCTGCAGCCCTCTCTGCAGAAATCTGTGCATCCCAGGGCTCTTGCAAACACCTGCCAGTAACTTCCTGATGATCCCAGCTCCAACAACGCCGATATTCCTCCAGCAACTCAACCTGAGCATGGGATGGACCAAACTGCTGTGACACCGAAGTGGGGCAGCTGTCCCTCAGTGCCTGAGCACCCTGGGGATTGCAGGAACAGGGGAGGTGAGAGGTGGAGGTGAGGATGTCACCAGGGCACTGATGAGGAGGCAGCAGCACAGGAGGAGCTGTGGGAGGGGAGCCTGGAGGCCCCACGATGGCTGAGGTCGGAAGAAGATGCACTGGGGAAGGGTTTCTGCAGGGCTCTGGCAACTGCCCACCCCAAATCAAGCTCCTACTGGCTCAGCTGAGCTCAGGAAACCTGACACTGCGCCAGGAGCCTCTGACAAGCTGGATCTTGAAGCCTCAGAAAACAACGCCCTGACAACTTTTGTATTTGCATAAACATTATTTAATCAGTTCTGTGCCATCTCATTTCTACGGGAGGCCGTGCCCAGACAACTTCCAAAAATGAGTTTAAATGCAGTAATTCTGGTGGGAATAGCTTTCTCTGTGACACTTCCTGGAGGCGAAGGGTGCTGGAGGAGAGGCCAGGCAGGGACAAGGAGCACCAATGTCCTTGTGCTGGCTCGGACAGAGCCCTGCACTGGGCTGCAACTTCAGCCCACACAGCCCAGGGGGTTTAGCAAAGACTCTGGTGGTGAACGCTCTTCCAGCAGCTTCCACTCCAGGATTTGGGACTAATAACTCATTTCTAAGACATTAAAACGATGTGTTGTGAGTTGTACTGATCACAGCTCTGTGCAAGCAAATAACCCCTGTGCTTTCTCCAGGGCTTCTGCTGAATGTGTTTCCAGAACATTCCTGCACATTCAACCTGTGACACGTCTTTCCTTGAAAGAACAGACTTTCCTGGATTCCTTTGACTTGGTCTTTGGAATGGGAAAGCTTGCTCAGAGGAACTCCAAGCCTTTGAAGATAATTCATACATTGGTCAACAACTGTAATAATGCAGCTAAAATTACAGTGTGCTCCAAGCACTGAACATTAAAGACTCTGCATTTTATAAAACTAATAAATCAAACACGGCAAGTGCTCAGCTTCTGGCTGAATGCAGATAATGGGAGCAGCTCCACTTCCCCGAGTGGCAGCGGGGTTACGCACTCGGAGTCACTCTGCCTCCCAAAGTCCCGGAATCAGCAGCAGATTTTGCAACGCCTGCTCGGGCTGCTCGACGTTCAAACACTCGCACAGAGCTGATTGTCACCAGAGGCTGATCAAGAGTGGCCTCCTCTCCCTTTCTGTCTCTCTCCCTCTTGTTTCTGTCTCTGAACCGTTTTGTTGCTACCGACAGGAGTGATTTCTTCTGAAGCCATGCATTGCTGGTGATATGTCTTGAAAAACAAACCATTTTGTGTTCTCAAACACAAAAACAAAACAAACAAACAAAAAAACATTTTGTGTTCTCAAACAAAATCAGAGGGGCTTCTCTGACTTCAGCTGAGTTAGCAAATAGATCTGCAAAGACTCTCACTAACTGAAGGGTAAAAGCCACGCTCCTAAGGACAGGAGGTCGATGCTCACATTTTCATGGTGTGTCTGCTCCGTTCTCATGAGAATCCAGGAGCTGCCTCCTCCCACCAGCCTGAAAAGTCCTGGAAAAGCAGCACAAGCTTGGGCCAGCTTTTAGCTTTTCCCTTTGCAATAGCGATAATATTGTACCTATAAAAATTAGGGAGATGTGGGGTTTTTCTTGAACAGAGGAGGAGCCCTTTGTCCCAGGTCAGTGCAGCTGCAGATTTAGGTCCAACAGAACCAGAGAGCTGCCCCGGTTTGTGTTTTTGAGAGGACTCAGCAGCACATTTGTGACTTCTCCACGCTTCTAACATGGAGAAAGGAGTAAAAAAGAAAATTACATGACTTCTTAGGTTGTTCTCTTGAACATTTTTCCCACTTCCTTGAAGTGGAATCGCTCTCAGATTCCATGTGGGCATCACAAGTAATGGTTGTTCTGTTCAGCTGTTTGAAGCAGCCCAAGTTGCTCAGCTCAGCACCCCAGAAAAATGCCCGGGAAGGTGACAAACACAGCACCAGGACCGTCCCTGAAGCTCTAACCTGGCTGCATCCACCACCCTGTGCATCCTCCTGGGGTTGTGGATCCACTGAGCCGATAGCCCAAGCTGGAAACAAAGGGAATGGGGAATGGAAATTTACTTCCATCGAGCTGCGACTGGGTTTTATGTGGAAAATGCACCCCACCCTCCCTATCTGAGGATCAGCAGCAGCAAACTCCCAGCGCGGTTGCTCAAGGGGAGATCTCCACTGTCAGGCTGATTTGCGATGCGTTTGAGCTGACAGAGTGCCTGGGGCAAGGGAGGAGGTGGGTTTGCAAAGGAAGGAAGGAAGGAGATTAAACCTCCATCAAAATGTGTGGTTGCCTGTGCTCGGGAAGGGGAGAGGCGGTGGGGGAGGGTGGAAAGGCAGAAAACCTGGGAAAACTGCATTGCCAAATAGGGAAATGGGGAAAAGACCGAGATTTTACACAAGATGCCGGGCTTTCCATGCGCTCCTCAAAGCCCCGTTAGGGCACTTTGCTCCAAATCAGTCACGCACCTTAAGGGAAGCTTTCCCAAGAACAGAGTCGGGAGACACCAGATATCTCGATTTCAAACAGCAGTGAGCACACCAGGCACGAAAAGGAGCGTGCAGTGTTCAGATACTCTGAAACTGGGCAGCTCCATTGGAAGTTCTGGAAACTCGGACTGCCCAGTACCCCTGACAATAAGATTCCAGGCGATTCCAATGCTGTCTTCCCGTTTGGAAATAGGTGACACTCTGTGCATGCTGGAGACACACAGATATTCCCTGTCCCAGGAAAAACAGGCAGTAACTGCTGAGGGAACTCTGCGTGGCTCTTTCTGGTTGAAGGAGCATCGAAAAACAAAACCTTGAATGACACCGAAATGGCAAATAAAAAAACCCAGTATTTTTTTTAGTGCTGTGCCTGCAGGAAAGTGCAGGAGCGTGATCTCAGGGCAGAAAAACTACAGCTCCTCCTCCATGGCCACACACCTGAGTATCCCTGAATTTGGCTTATCAGACTCGATCTGTGACTGAACCGAATAAAAAACAACGTTAAGGGTTTCCATCAGGTGGTTCAAATGCAAACTCCAAAGAGCTCTGTTTTCCCTCTTTTTATCCAAGCATTTTTTCAGACCTGGCATCCATCACCCCCTCAGACAGTGGCACAGGACCCCAAAAAGGATTGTGAAGCTGCTGAGCCCCTTTTCCTACCGGTGCAATTCCCTCGCTCTCAGTGGGAGCAGATCACCGCTGGATGTTCAGTGGCATTTGATTTTCAATATTTTCAATTAAAACCATCGCTCCTCTGAGCACATTTTCTGCCCCCACAATGTTGAAGCTCTCTCTGGTTCATCCCTGGCGAGTGGCACCTCCCCACACCACCAGGAACATATGCAGGGCACAGATTGTCAGGAATACGGGATGCAGGATTCCGAACCACGGCGCCAAACAACGAATACCTATCACATGGGTGGGAAAAATCTGCAAACCTTATGGATCCACCTCACACCTCCTCCCAAAGCAGCTGCCAGGGAACTCACACGGAAGGCATCACCAAGGACAATAAATATCTAGAAAGGAACAGGCCTCCCTCGAGCAACGAAGGCAATAAATTTAAGTCCTAATTTCAAAATATGAGCATTCTAAAAACTCCCTTCCTCCTCCCAACTTCACAGACTGGGAGAGAGGATTAAGATCCACGGTTTCCATTCTGGCTCCATCCTGAGGATGTGTCCAAATGTGAAAATGATTCCTCCTGGGAGCCTGGATTACCGGCACCCCTTAGATGTTTTTATGCTCTTTCTGGGAAAAGGGCAAGGATTGGCATTGCCTGATGGAAACACGGGCATGTTGTGCTTGGAACAGCCTTGTTCAGTAACTCAGGACTTGTTAGCTAAACCTTCCACCTGGGAAAGCTCCGGCACCACCTTCCCTCAGGCCCCATCCTGTGGGGAGGATGAGGATTTCCCTGCCCTGTGCCCCGTACCAGGACCCAGCTCAGGAGCTGCTGGCAGCGGCTCCTTGGGGAGGAGATTTTGGGGCTCCAGGCCAAGGCTGCCCCTCGGTTTGCTCCTATCGACCCCAGTGGCTCAGCAGAGACATCGTTAAGGGCTGGTAACGATCCCACGCTGAGGAATTGCCTCCTAAAACGGCCGGGATCAATAGGAAAACCTTTCTGCTAAAAGTGCCATTGATACCTCCGGACCCCAAGCACACCACGGCATTGTTCTCTAGCTCAACACCCGACATTCTTCTTTTTAATTGCCCACTGAATTAAAACTTTTGAAACTCCTTAATGACTGGATTTATACTTCATGAAAGGATCGTTTGTAATTACAGGCAGTTTGGGGAAGGGGGTTTCTCTTTTCATTCTAATTGCAAATAATTGACTGCAGAATATTTCTGAGCATTACATTCTGAACAAAGATGTCTCCTTTGAAGTCAAAATTCGGTTTATGCCTTTCTGCAAAGGGGATGCATAAGAAAATACGTCTTGCTTGTGGTAATGGGAATTTATTGTTATGGCAGCCAGTGCAGCACTCGATCACAGCTGGACTTTCTGTGCAAAACACTCCACTAAAAAAACCAGATGGTCCCTGCTTGGAGAGATCAGGAGGCATTTCCAGGGTGATTCAGTTACAGGGAGCAAGCAAAGAAATAACCAAAGAGGAAATGGGAAGAGCTGCATCAATCCTGACCTGTTCCCAGACTCACATTTTCCACATTCTCATTTTCTACTCTCCTTTCCCTGTTTCTAAATGACTCCACCATAAATTAATTTAAGAAGGGAGGTGGAAGGAGACATCAAGCACTGTGGATTTTAATTCCCAGAGGACAGCACACTGAGGCTGACCTGCTGGAAGAGTGAAGCTTTCCCTGTCATGGTATTACCTCCATCATTATCTCACACAGGGAGGAGAGTTCTCTGGGTGAGAATTTCCCTCTTGAACGTGAGCATTTCAAAGGACAGGAGAATCTGAAGAAGCCATTGAGGGCTTGGGAAACATCAACACCCTTGGAAACGCTGAGTGAAGCACAGATGGTTTAAAAGTGCCTCTGAACTGGTAATCGCTGAGATTCCTGCTCAGAGGAAGGCAGGACAAGCTCTGGAGGCTGCACGCAGAGGTGAATTCTGTGTTTATTTAGGAAAAAGAGGACATCTAAGGAAGGGCCATACTGAAAGGAACACCATTGCCTGTGCTTTATGAGAAAAAAATAAAGTGAGGGGTTTGTTCTGGGAGAGAATTTATTTATCTTCATTTCCTACCAGTAAAGCATGAAGCAATTTAAAGACATTGGATCATTCTATTCAGTAAAATAATAGAATTATTCAAGATGACTCGAGAGATTTGGGCCTAGGCTTGCAGATTTTCATTATTTTCTCCATGGCCTTGAGGGTGTGATTCATCTGTGTAAACGTCTGGATCTGAACGAGGCACCTTAGGCTCCTCTGAGAGATAAGAGAGAGAAATCAGCACTTGCAAGGTGTGATTCATCTCCTCCTGAGGCAGACACCTAAACTGGCCCCACAAAGCCCTTTGGAGCAGCTCTATCTCAGTGAGGAGGAGCAGAGATGCCCCAGCCCTGCCTGCTGAAGGGTTGGAACTCCAGCTGTTTGAGGAGTCACATCTTTCCTGTCTGGCTTTAGGAGAGGAAATGTATCAGTGACTCTGATAAGTACAGAGACAACCTAAAAACCACCCCTAGACCTGTCCATGCAGGAAAGAGAAAATCAGTCTTCCTTCATCTCCTCTGTTTGAGCTCCTTGAAATCTCTGGAACATGAAGTTTTATCCCAAATATTGAATAAAATATCATTCTTTTCTCGGTTGCTTAAATTTCAGTAGCCTGTCATCGTCCTTCTACTTTATTAGCTCCCCGATAAAAAAGGAAGTTCAGGTTTTCTGGGTCTGGTTCCCTGCTATATTCCAGATTAATGTATCCTAGATTAAGTTTGACAGAAGCAGTATGAGTTCGATTGTTCCTGGAATATCTCATCTGTAAAAGAAGAGGAGAAATCAATTCCACAGAATACCTGGGGGAAGAGAACAGGAGGAAACAACTCCCTTGGAAAAGGAGGTTTTGCCACGATGAGGGAGCAAAGGAAAACACAACTGTGGGGTTGTTTTGACAACGTGCTCTCGCCTGTAGGAGCGCCCGTCCCAGGAAGCCTGGCAGAGACCAGCGGCCGCAGGAAAGCAGCAGGGAAAAAAGCATTAAAAACAAAATAATAGAAAAAAAAACCCACAGCAGGGAGAAAAGAAGGCCAGCAAGAAATAACAATAATGAGAAAAATGTCACACTAAATTGTGAGCGCAGCACCGGCAGCACCTGGAGGGGCCGAGCGCAGACGGCGGCCAGGCCGGCGTGCCTCGGCCTGCGCGGATTCCTGAGGCGCCGGCAGGCCCCGGCAGCCACGAACATTCCAGGGCACGCGGCCCCGCCAGCCCTGCTGCTCCCCGAGAGGGGAAACACACACAGGGACTGCCATGGACCGGAACTGCTGCTTCCTGAGAGGGGAAATCCACCAGGGACTGCCATGGACCGGAACTGCTGCTTCCTGAGAGGGGAAATCCACCAGGGACTGCCATGGACCGGAACTGCTGCTTCCTGAGAGGGGAAATCCACCAGGGACTGCCATGGACCGGAACTGCTGCTTCCTGAGAGGGGAAATCCACCAGGGACTGCCATGGACCGGAACTGCTGCTTCCTGAGAGGGGAAATCCACCAGGGACTGCCATGGACCGGAACTGCTGCTTCCTGAGAGGGGAAATCCACCAGGGACTGCCATGGACCGGAACTGCTGCTTCCTGAGAGGGGAAATCCACCAGGGACTGCCATGGACCGGAACTGCTGCTTCCTGAGAGGGGAAATCCACCAGGGACTGCCATGGACCGGAACTGCTGCTTCCTGAGAGGGGAAATCCACCAGGGACTGCCATGGACCAGTG
>VZRV01004806.1:485385-509081 GCA_013398115.1 Falcunculus frontatus | reverse complement strand
TGAGAGGGGAAACACAACAGGGACTGCCATGGACCTGTACTGCTGCTTACTGAGAGGGGAAACACAACAGGGACTGCCATGGACCTGAACTGCTGCTCCCTGAGAGGGGAAACACAACAGGGGCTGCCATGGGCCTGAACTGCTGCTCCCTGAGAGGGGAAACACAACAGGGACTGCCATGGACCTGTACTGAGAGGGCAAACACACACAGAGGCTGCCATGGGCCCAGCCCCACACGGCACAGGAAGATGGGGCTACTCGGACACCCCAAAACTCCTCAGACACCCCAAAGCTCCTCGGACACCCCAGAATTCCTCAGACACCCCAGAGCTCCTCAGCAACCCTGGAGCAGCTCCACAGCACCTGTGGATGCTCAGGAAGGGGCAGCAGGGCAGGCTGTGGCAGGACAAGTGGGGACGGTGCCTTGGCTCCTCCAGGGACCTCGGCTGCCATCCCTGCTCACGTGGATTTGGGATATTTGTTTTCAGGAGAGGGAACCCTGGCAATGGTTTGCTCAGTCCCAGTCCCAGCTCTGCACACGGCTGAGGAAGCAGAGACAACGCAGCTCCTGTAAAGGATCAGGGAACACAACCCCTAAAAGATGAAATGAGCCTTTGTCTCCCCACGGCTTCACAGCCCCTCTGCTGCGAGAAACTGATCCCTTTGTGATCAGCTACTGACTCAGATTTGGGTTTTCCCTCAAAAAATGGTCATGAGCACTTCCTTACGCTGCTGTGTGCTGCCCTGTGTCGTTCCTGGGAACACGAGACACTCCCTCCCCGGGACATTACCATCGATACCAAAGGGGTCTAAGCCCACATGAACAAATCTGACAAATGCCAGGACTCCCCCAGCTCCATCTCCCTGCACCCAGAGCACCAAGCAGGAGCGCTGCCTCCTCGGGCTGCTGCAGCCTGGAAACCTCTAGATCACAGTGCCCCAGGCTGGCCTGGAGCAGAGTTAACTGGGTGAATTTGTCTCCATGTATTCTGTAGGATCCCCAGCCTGCTCTAAAAAAAAAAAAAAGCTGGAAGGAGGGGATGGATGGAAACAGAAAGCACATAAAGGCTCAGTTCAGCAGATCTGTCTTTGTGCTGCCTCCTTCCAGTTCTCATCTGCTGCCTGCTGAGCTGACAAGAGGTGCACTCCAGCTCGATTTTTTTTTTCCTTTTGCCTCCTGTTGTCTTCACAGAATTTTAGAATATGCTGCCAGATGCTCATTCATGCCAGAGCAGGATGAGTAATAGTTTCTACATTCCAAAATGAGCCCCTCTGATTCATGGTATGTGCAAATCATTTTCTGCAAACACCAAGGGAATCAAAGTTCCTCCTGGGCCCCCTGTAGAAAGATGAACATGCCAGCAAAACCCCGATTGGGAATGTGGGCAAATAATGCTGGTTTGTGTGTTTGCTCTTTGCCTGCAGTTCTTCCTCTCTGAGCAAAGCCCATCAGCATTTCCATGGATATTACATCCATTATCATAATGAGGATGAGGTAAATCTTGCTCACCATCTCCTTGCTAATTCTGCCCTGGCTGTGCTGCTGTAATCTCCTCCAGATTGCATCTTCTGCAGAGCTGCAAGAGCTGGAGCTATGAGGTCATGGCCAAAGAAGCCCCAGGTTTGTATCCATGGCTTTTTACGGTTTTTTTCTGAAGAAAACACACAGAGGAAACTCATAAAATGTCTGCTCTTTCTTGTGTTGCTTCAGAACTAAGAGACTTGTAAATCACTGCTGAATGGGATGCTATATGCTTTTCTGCCTCTATTATGTATTATGGGGAAATTAATAAGTAATGGGATTTGCAAGATGAAAAGCAAGGAAACCCACAGGGTAGGTGATGGAGAGGCATAATTTAAAAAGTCAATGAAAGGTTCCGTTAAATCACAACTAAATTATGCTGATATTCACCAAAGTCCTGTGGTAAAATGCTTTTTTCATAAAATATTGAGACCCCTTTCTGCAGTGACAAATGAAGGTTCCCACAGTCCTGGAGGACAGAAGGGGCTGGAGATGAGCCCTGTTTGCCAAGGTGTGAAGTGCAGGGCAGGCTGCACCTTCAGAGCCCTGGCTCACCTTCCCCAGAGCTCTTCTGAGCCTGTTCTTGCCCCTCAGGACAGGCTCAGGGAATGTGCAGCACTGCAGGGCTCAAACTTCCCAGGAAATGTCCTCTCCCTTCCCACCTCCTGCTGCTGCTGGGAACTGTGCTCACCACCTTAACTCAGACATCCACACAACCTCCTCCAGGCTCTCCTAAAACCAGGCCTGCTCCATTCCCTCTGGTCCCATTTCCAGGGGAAAAGGAGCTCAGGAAAGAACTGCAGAGGTCTTGGGGTTGGCCAGACCTCCACCTACTTTGCTCTGCCCTTTACTCCCAGCAGCAAGAGCTCTTTGGTGCCCAGCACAGCCCTGGGCTGCAGGAGCTTGTCAGCACACAGAAAATGTAAATAACCCTGCAGGCAAATCCCCTCCAGCCCTTCCCATTCCCGTTCCTGCAGATGTTCCAGCCTGGCTCAGCTCTCAGCAGCTTTTCCGTGTGAACCCAGCGCTGTCGGGAACGGGGACAGTGGGGTTTTACCTCCCACCTTCCTGCTGCTCCTCAGGGTGTGAGAGGAGCCCATGGAATCCATGAGTTGTGCCATGAAATCAGCACTGGCTGGGACATCAGCTCTCCCTTCCTTTCCCGGCATTTCACCGGGAAGCTTTGCCCTTTAATCCATTTTTTTAGATAAAGCAATGGGAACGAGGGGAATTGCAGAGGGTCAGCACCACAGAGCTGAACTTCAGCTTTGTGCTTGCTGAAGGTGGCTGCAATTCCTGGCCCCAGGGACAAACATTTGAGGGGAAAAGGTGTCAGGTGAGCACATGGATAAAACACCAATGCCTCTTCCTGACACCTACGGATTCAGAATCCTACTGGGCTTGAGTTGCCTCCCATCTACAGCAGGAAATGGTTCTTTTAGTACAATCAGTTTGCCTGGGTTATGTTGAATTCAGGGGGGAAATGTCCATTTTCATCCTCCATGGCCTTGCCCTGTTGGTGCCCGAGGTGGTTTGGCTTTGGCAGGAGCAAGGACAGGCTCCAAGCCTCTGCTAAGGCAGTGCTGTAACACCTGAACCCTCTCTGCCAAATGGGTTCTTGTAGGAAATGGTTCAGCACCGAAACTCCACCTTAGATCACATCATTTTAATGCCTTTTTTTCCCCCCCTTCCTGTTAAAGCTTGTAAAAAGCAATCTCTGTCTTGTGAAGAATTGTTTTGCATTTTGGGACCTTGGGGAATTAGATGGGGCTGAGTAATTATCAGGAAACCTCCCCGAGTTGAATACAAATGGACTGAATGGGCAGAAAGCTCCACAGAGCATTAAGATAAGGAAACTAAAATTTGGAAAGTGACTAAAAAAGATACTTTAACCTTTCTGTTGGCTTTAGCCCACTTGGAATTGATTTGAATATATATTTTAAAGGCTGTTTAAAAATGTCTCCTCCAAAGTGCCAAAATACTTCTGTACACCAACACTGCCTTTGACCCAAAGGGGAAGGAACCTGCCTCAGCTCAGGTCTCTTCAAATACCTATAGACATGTTTTCCATTTTGACATTCATTTAAATTTCACTTTCATTTCTAATAAAATCCCAACATCTCCATTGTTGGCCAAATCTGATTAAATATGGAATGGGATAGAGGGAATGAGAGACAAAAGAAAATTTAGGAAGGAATTCTGGCTTCATGTGGAGGGATGAGCAGAGGCAAAGTACTTCTGGAGTAAGTGCTACTTGCACATCTATTTTAATGGAAAATAAAGGGGTTTTTCTCCTCATTTGAAGACAAACAGGAGCTGGGCCCTTCAGACGGGAGCATCCATCTCTTACTTTCTAAAAATAGCTGCCTTTCCAGAAGAAACCACTCCCCTAAAAAATCTCAGATTCCAGATAAAGCTTCCATCTTGCAGAGTTATGTTCCCATTTGCATCCAGACCCGGTGCCTGACACTTTATTTTTACAGTGCAACAGAGAGAAAATTTGCTTAGAAATAGCCTGACAATAGAGGCTGGAATTTAGGAGCTTTACAGCCTATTTTTACTGGGTGATGCCACTTTTATCACTCCAGCACTTTCCTGAGACGCTGGTACAATCACCCATTGTTCTCTCTTCAGTTTTCACTGGGGCAAATCCCTGTGACATCACAACTTTCTATCCCCACTCTGCACATCCCCGAGGGGGACCTTTACAGTGCCAAAAAACCCCGAAAAAAGACACAAAGGCCTCATTCTTGTCTCCCTTGGGGCTCAGAACCCTTGGGCATAAAGCCAATGTGGGAGAAGAAGAATCCCAGCCAGGTGAGCACATGGAGACTCCTCCTGCTGTTCTCCCTGTGCGCCAAACTCCGCAATCCCAGCTGGATACCTGCAATCTCACACGCTGCTGACCACGAGTGGTGTTTGGTGTTTCCATCACTGCTGCATGGGCTGCAGCGTTAAAGCCTAACCCTGCCCCAATTCCTCCTGGAGGGAATCTCTCCTTTTCTAGGCACAGATGTGCAATTGTTTGCAATTTCCCTTTCTAAGGAAGACAAGGATCACTGAAGGGGATGGGGCATTTTCCAGCAGCTTCTCCAGGTGCTGCTCTATTTGGGTTGGCTCTGGATTTAACCCCGGGGACAGGCATCAACTTGATCCGAGGGGCTGGAGAGATCTGTATGCTCCAAGGGGGCTTTGGATCAGAACTGTAGGAAAACAGTGGCAGGGAGAGAGGTTTCCTTGGGGCCGGCTGTTCCCTCGTGTGCACACCTGACGGGGGGAGGAGGAGGAGCTGCCTGTTGTTTTAAGTCTCCCTTTTCTTCTGTGCTGTGTCTGGGCAGGACCCACACGTCTGGAATGCACCTTAAAGCAGCCTTATCTCCAGAACCCATCATTACATGGCAGGTGGTGGAGCCTACTTGATTTTCTCATTTCTCTTCTTTTTCTTCTCCTCCTTCTTCCCTCCCCCTCCACCCCAGGGTAGGAATTTCTGAACCCCAACCAGGGAACCTCGCACACCTGGACTCCACTCACGGGCTCCAACACAGGAGAGCAGTGGGAGGAGGAGCATGAAAAGCCACACCAGAGAGCCCATAGGCTAATCCAGAAGACAAATGCCCATAATATCCTAAACTTGCACAGAAATGTGACGTTAACTTCTCTTCCCATTTACTTGCCCTGGTCCGTGATAAAGACAAATTGTTTCCCCAGCAGGGACTCTCCAAAGGTGGTGGCATTCAGCTGGAGGGATAATCTGGCAAAGTTCTGTGTCCAAAAGTGCTAAAAATGAGCATTTAGTGCCCAGCTCTGCCACCACTGAAGTTCAGGGAGAGCTGCTGAATTTGGCAGCTGGATTTAGCAGCACCTTCTGCTACAGCCCAGTCAGCCCAGTCCATGGGGCTGAAACTGGACAACACAGCTGCTACCCGGACAAGAGAACTCATGAGATGACCGTGCCCCTGCTCACGGTGCCCTGCAGAGCTGACACTCCCATCCTTTGAAAATACCAACAGGTTTTTGTTCAGAGCTTTGTAATCACAAGGCTTGGTTTGCAATAATTTACACACTCTGTAAATGGTGAGTTTAAGCCATGTAGGAGCCTTTCCCACCTTTCTGTGCTGCATTTTTGGCCCATTAGAGCCTGGTTCTGCACCAATTTTTGTGCCTGCAGCAAAGGGGGAGTGAGTGCTGCAAAGCCTGGGCTGCTCTATCTGAAAAACTTTTCGGATCTAAGATTTGGGTGCAGGACGGGCATTTGGAGGCAAAACCCCCCAAAGTGCAACAGGTCAGCACTGACTGCACCAGATCGTTTCGAGTTAACTGCAAAATTTGTTGCCAGGAACAGTTTCTATGTGAAACTCTCCATAGGAAGCTAACCAGCAAAAGAAAATCTGTTGAGGTCACTGATGGTTATTTTTGGTTATTTTCTGCTTTGAACTCCCCTTGCTGCACACCTGGAGTTTGAGATCTCTGTGAGGACATTCCACAGCAGCAGGAAGGCAGAAGCTGCAGAGCCCCAGAGTCCCCAGAGCCCCAGCCCAGCCCGGCAGCTCCCGGGGTGGATTTGGGCAGAGCAGAGCCTGGTGCTGTTCTGACTTGTGCAGCAACCACCCGGCCCAGGAAAGCCTCAGGATCAGAAATATGCAAAAATCCTGCAACTGTATTGCCTTTGCTCTGCCATCCCTGAAAACATAGCCCCCAGTCATGCTTTCTGTGCTGGAAAACCCCAAAACCGCAGCGCACGAGGAGCAGAGGAGCTGCTGGAATTGAAGGGAGGTTTTATCCCTCACAGACTTCCCGGGGCTGGGGGAGCAGAGGGGGCACGGAGCTCGATTTGGGAAGGGTTCAAGCACTCACAACGTGTGCTGAGCATCCCACACCATCCCAGCCCAGTCCAGACCATGGGGCTCCAGGAATGCCCCCTCCAGGTAGGGGATGCCAACCACCTGGAAGTGTCATCCTCCGGAAATCCAAATTACACACATTGTGGGGCAGGATAGAAACCTCCTGCTTCCAAAGCCTCCTGAATTCCTCAGGTTTAATTATCTTGCTTGTTCACTTTTGGAAAAAAAAAAAAAAAATCTGGCTCATAAAGTTACTTCAGGTCTATGTTTGAAACAATCCCAGGAATAAATGAATCAATAAAAGAAACTAAACATAGAGAGCCATTTTGGGTTTGTTTGATTCTTCAAGCTTGGAACAACTCAGGAAATCTGCATAAACTATTTGAATAAAATTAATGCTCAGCAAATTCCTGGAGTTTCACCTTTGTCTTTTTCATACTGTGCCTCTCCTCTTCCCTATATTGGACATTCAGGAATAAAATCTGCTCTTACACCAAAGTGTACAATGGCCACACATCCACTGACACTAGCCATCAATCTCACCCAGAGGTGGGAGGCAGCGAAACTCTGCTTGTGCTGCATGTGCAGAGGCTTTGGGGAGTTTGGTTTAGCTTTATTTTTACAGCTGAAATGCAGAAAGAGAAATTCAAATCAGGGAAATGCAATAACCTCCGAGCCTGCTGCTCATCAGCGCATCACCCCTTAAAGAGCAGAGCCCTTTATTAAAAAGGACACGTCTGATTAAAAAGATATGAAATAAAAGTGATTTTTAATTTTATTGGGGAGACAGAGTCATTGCCAGAGACAGCCCATGGCTACATGTGATGATAGAGAAGAGGGAGGGCAGCGAGGCACTAACACAAATATGGAGTTAATAACTTTTTTACTCTTAGGGAAAGTGCTGTTCAATTCCTGCTGCTCCAGGCGGGTGCAGCTTGAGTGGAAATTTAGAGAAATTACATCCACCTGCTTCCATCTCTTCCATCCACGGCCAGATCTTCAGCCAGCGTAAATCAGTTTATCTGCATGCAGCCAGGCAGATTTATGCCAGCTGAAGACGTAGCCCCTGGTCTTGCACTTCACAGTAAGAAGCTTTAAAATACAAATGAGTGTGAACCCCTTAAAATATTCCCCACTCCTGCAACTCAGGAGGAAAACCAGACTTCCCAGAGTGCCTCCAATCATCCCCCAGCTTGTGCTGCCTTTGGGGTAATCGATGACAGGATCCAAAGGGGTTTTATAAGGATATATCTGAACCTGAAATACTGGTTGGTCTTTCTGGTTGGCGGGGGTTTAAATATTGATCTGTATTCCTCCACTGACACGTATTGAACTGATGTTTTATTTCCAGTGGAAGGTGTCCCTGCCCTCGGCAGGGCTGGGGGGTCTCTAAGGTCCCTCCCCACCCAAACCATTCTGTGATTCTACGGTGTGCAAAATAAAGAGGGGCTGTTTCCCTCTGCTCTGTGTCCCTGCCTAGCTCCCACTGCCTCTGGAATGTTCTGTCCTTCCCATTCCACATCCCCACCCAACTCTGCACATCACCTACACATCACCCCCATCTCCTCTCCCAGTGCTGCCATAGGACACGTGTGCTGCTGTGCCAGCAGAGTCCCCTGAGCCCAGGTGTCCTGGCAGATCCAGCCCCACGCCAAACCCCTGTCCATAACAAAGGTGGGCTCCAGCAAACCCAGTTTATTTCGGCTTTGCAGCAAGAGGCAGTGCCAGCCTCCACAGGCAGTAGCTTGGCGAGGGTCAGCAAGCAGAGACAAAGGAGGTTTGCGTGTGATTGAGAAAGGGACTCTCCCTGTGAGACAGGGACTGATGTCAGACTGCCCCGGCTGCTCAACACCCCTGCTACGGTAATTCCAGAGCTACACACTGACAGAGCAAGTTGCTTCATGTTTGCTGCCCAGATACAACAGAAGTTAATTCACAGCAGAGGAGAATGTGGCTGTGCTATTTATCGAGCGCTGCTGGTGTCTGCTGAGGGGCAGCTGCTGCACACGAGAGCTGTGGGCCTGCAGCGTTTGTATCGAGCTGGGTTTGAGCAGGGTCGGACTGGTGGCATTGGTGGCACTCACTCTGTGACTGCAGTGAGGGGATGGCCCAGCCAAGGACCCCATTTTGTCACCTTGTGACACCAGTGACAGCAGTGGCTGCAGCCCCTGAGCCAGCCTGGGTGGGGACAGACTGCCTGGTGCCAGGGGCATGAGGGGGGCTTAACTGAGCCCAGGCAGACAGACAGACAGACAGACAGGCTGACCCCTCCCAGCCCCAGGATGTCACCTGGTCGGGTCAGCTGAGAGGAGCAGCAACGGAGCCTCCACTGTGCCCCAGAGCCCGTGGGTGACACAGCATGACCCAGGGAGGGGCACTGCCAGGTCCCCTGCAAACCCTCCCTGACCAGCTCTGAGCCCTGGCCAAGAGCCTGCAGCTCCCACAGGGACCACAGCCCACCCTGATCCCACCCTGATCCTGCCTCGACTTTGTGCAGCCCCAGCCTGGGACGACACCTGACAAACTCAGCTGACACCAGGGTCAGCCACGAGAAGCCCCAGGCAGAGGCTGGGTATGAAAATCCCTGCACAGTTCCAGCCTGATTTTCTGCTTCCTTGTTCTGGAAGAGATCTGGGATAACTCCCTCAGAATGGACTCGGATAAAGGAGCTCAGACAGGGCAGGGAGGTGTCAGATGGAGCTCTGCAGCCGCTCTGGCACACACAGACCGGGAGGGGACCTGTGCCCATCCTGTCACAAAAGCCTCTCCCAGGCACAGAACCAGAGAATGGAGTCACAGAACGGTTTGGGCTGGAAGGAGCCCAAAGGATGCCCTGGTTCCACCTCCCCTCCCAGTCACGACACAGAAATTGTGTCTGAACTGTGTTTTCCAAGGAGTGCCTTGAGGACAGACTCCCTGAAAGGCAGGACAGGGCCAGGCTCGCTCAGCCCTGGGTGCTCTGGTTTGGCTTTGCAGGGGCAAAGGGAGAGTTCTGTGTTTTTCTCAGCTCGTAGGGGAGTGAGTCTTGGTTGGGTTTTTTCTGGGAACACCTACAATGTCTGCAAAATCACTTTCTGCCCATCCCAAGTGAAGATCAATCACTCATCTCTAGAGCAGTTAGTGCAGACTTTTCCACTGTTCATGAACTGAAGTCAACAACAACAACAAAAAATTACTGACTGTGAAACAGCTTTGAGTCTTGGCTGAATAAGACAGATTCCCTAAAGTAGCATCTATGTTTATATTTAACACTGGTTTCTTACACATCCAAAAATGCCCTCTCAGAACATGAAAACACAAGATAACATCAGGGAAGGCAACCAAACGCCTCCTCACTCCATCATTAACAGAACAATGCCAGACTGGGATTCTGCAGAAAGCCCCTCTATATCAGGTCTGCAAAAAGGCAGAATGTAAAACAAGGTCTCCTGTGGCAGGGATTTTGCTGAGAGTTAGAAATCTTCAATTTTTTAAAAGGCAGAGAGATCCAAATCAAAATTGAGCTGCCTCTCCTCCTCCTCCTCCATCTCATTATAATTGTCATCATCAAAAATCCCGAGCTGAGACGGCACCTCAGCCAGGAGAGCCTGGGAATGCACATTGCACCAGTAAATAATGCAGGAGAGTATCAGAGCACAGCAGCTGCTTCATGGCTTTGGCGTGGCTGCTGCTGGCAGGTAAGAACAGCCCAGCATTTGCACAGTACCTCGCAGCCCTTAATTTTCTTTTCCCCAAGGTGTGGTCAGAGTTCCTGAGGTCGGCATTGTTCTCATGCCCCAGAGCTCTGCATCCCACACGGGGCAGGGCAGAGGGGAAAGGCTGAAGAGGAGCCAGCAGCCCCCGGGCAGCAGCTCTGACACAGCCCGGTGCTGATCCACGGAGCACCCGAGACACAGCCAGCTCCAGCCACGTGCTTCGGGCCTTGCCAGGAGTTTTTTATCCTCCCAGTTACCCCAGTCTGGGTCTGGTGTTACCCTGGTGCTGTTTCTAACCCATCTTTGTCTCCTCGGGAGTGGGGCAGGCTCGGAACTCGCTGCCCGTGGGATGTGCGGCTGTCACTGCCCTGGTAACCAAAATAATTCCATCAGTGCCTCAGTCCCTGGGACTGCCACACTGAGACATCACCTTAAATACTGCCCTGAACCCTTTCATGTCCTGCTTGACTAAAGCTGCACATCCCCGAACCCTCCTCTGTCCCCCATCTGCACAGAGCCCAGAGCAGCAGTGATTTTGCAGAAGGACTGAAATGATCCATCTCTGATTTTAATGCACGGCTCTGCACAGAGAGAGCCACATTCTCATTCCCACAGCAGGAAGGGGGAAAGGAGCTGTAGGGGCTCCCTGTGACACCCCAATCCCCTCCTGAAGTGCACATCCCTGACCCTACAGAGCAGCCCCTGGCTGGGTTTCGCTGCCACCGTTCCTCTCCATGTGGGGTGTTCCAGGTGGGATGCAGCACATGGGGCCTCTCTCTGACTGCAGCTTCAAAGGCCCCCAAAGGAGGTGATTTTACCTTCGGAGGTGTCATTTACAGACACAAAACCAGCAATTACTGGTTGCTCCCTTCAAAGCCTCAGATTCCAGATGGTGCCAAGGAGCTGCCCTGTGCACATCTCTGAACTCAGCCCGTGCTCCCTTGGCCAGAGGAACGGAGCTTCAAACTAAAAATTATTTCTCCAAACCCCATATAAAAGGCCGTGGGTGTTATTTTAACACACCCCACCAAAACCAGGGCCCATGAACACAAATATTTGATATCCACAGCAGAGCCTGGATGGCCCCAGCTTTGCAGAAACCTGAACGTGGCACCAGCCGAGCCCAGGCGAGGCTCTCTCGAACCTGAAGTTGTTTTCTTTGGATTTGAGCGGGCACTGCCGGGCAGGAGAGCTCAGAGAGGCGCTGTCAGCCTCGAGAGCATCCCCAACAAGTCGAGGCAGCACCGAGCTGAAGGAGGCTGAAGCAGGGAGCGTTCCCAAAGGCGTGTCCCTGGCCCCGGCTGGAATTGCTGCTCAGATAAGGCAGCGTGTTCCTTCTTGTCGGGCAGGGAAGGGCTCGGGTTGCTCCCAGCCCGCGCTGAGCCGCTCACAAAGGCCAGGAATGAGGTGACAAAGCCTCGCAGGAGCCCGGGGCGTGCTGGAACAGCTCCGGAGCCGGGGCTCGCAGGAAGGGCTCTGACCCACCGGGACCCGCAGCCGAGCATCCCCCAAGGAGTGGGCAGGGAGCGCATCCCGGGATGGGCACTGCGGGCATGGGGAGAGGTCAAGGAGGGGCTGGGCTGGACCAGAATCTGTCTTATGGAATCCCAGAGTGGTGTGGGATGGAAGGGACCTTAAATCTCATCTGATCTCACCCCCCTGCCCTGGGCAGGGACACCTCCCACTATCCCAGGTCTCTGGGCAGTAAAAACACAAAAAGCACCCCGAAACAGAAAACAAATTTCTCAGTATTTTCAGCTTCATTCATCACAAAAAAAATCACTTAACGAAAAAACACATCCCCACTTCTTAGCACTATCAGGAAGTGGATTCAGGAAAGGCCAGAACGGTATGAAAAAAGCCTCCAGAAGCCAAGGATACTTATCCAAATTAAGCCCAAATTTTGCACTACTACGTTTTGAAACTGAGCTTTGTCAGCACTTGCAGTGTTATGAGGAGGAAGCCAGAAGCACTGCTGGTGTTTTTGGGATCACACACACACTCCCGAGCAGCGATTGCACAACCCCAGGGCAGCAGCACTCAACATTTCACAAGGAACCCAAAACGCTCAGGCCGGCACAAGCACAGAGTGACCCTGCTTTAGCCAGTGCTGCTTTCCTGCAGACTGGGGGGGAGGAACAGCTTCCTCCAGAGCAGGGAATTTGTCACTAAAGGCTGGCAAACCCCTCAGTACGGAGGGCAGAGCAAAGCTCACACTTTCCCCCAAGCCTGTGCTGCACCAAGAAAGTAAATCCAAGTTTGGGAGTCCACAGATTCCTTGGAAAACAAGTTACCCTCTGTGCTGCCACCTGCAAGAGTTATCAGGTTCTTTAAAATGCCTGTGATTGCAGAACATAACTTTTTAGCATTGTTCTAAACTCCAGAGCAGAGGAAGGAATATTGCCCCCATATTTTCCAGCAAAGAGGTTTCTGTGTAATTTAGTTTTCCACCTTGTGCTGCATTTCCCTGTACATTTTTGCAGTATAAATAACACAGATCTCTGCAGACATTCATCTGTGCCTGTGACTCAGTTCTATCAGCTGCCTTATGCATTCCCTCCTCAGCCCTGAACTTCTGCCATCAGTTTTTTCCTTGGGTTGGGAGCATGCAGGAAGCCAAATTCCAGCCTAGGACAAGGCAAACAGGGCTCCTAAAACCCAGCTGTGCACAGAGGCAGAGACCTCCAGTGACCTGCAAGTAAAGCACTGCTAAATGTTTCTTTCAGGGCATTAAAATCCACAGAGGAATCAAAAATTTCATCTCTTCTGCTTAAAAGTTCATTCCCTGGGAGGGCAGATGCTGAGACTTTTTTTCTTCCTATTTTTTTTTCCTTTTGCAAACATAAAACTGAAAAATACACTCCTTAGCAATGCTCGGGTGGCTTTAGACCACATACATCAGCTTAAAAGGTTTATTTTTAAATTACTGTTGCATTAGTTTTGTCGGCAGGGTGATTCATTCTGCCTGCTCACCATCAAACCCAGCTCCCAGACCCGAGAGTGTGCACAGAGAGGGTTTAATCCTGCAGTGACTGGGGACTGCAGAGCTGATTTTGCCTGATGCCTGCAGCAGGTGGGTCTGGAAGATGCATCTCTGCACAAATATCTTTGTTAATAAGGTTTAGACAGACTTTACAGGTAAAACTCCCTGACAGCAATGAGCTGCCCCAGCCAAACACTCTGTTAGGATTGTTGGTCTGATCAGTGCCCCTGTGGCTGGGGGAAATTGTCTTCTAAAGTTCTATTCCACAGCAGAAATTCAGGAATTACTATAAATCTCAGTTCCTGACCTCTTGCAGACACAGAAAATGCAGGTAACCCTCCCGTAATTAAAACACAGCCACTCTGTCTGATCTTCAAAGGCAGAGCAGGCCTGGCTCCCTCCAGAGCCTTGGGATACTGCTGTACAATTAAGGTATAAATCAATCTCTAATTATTTCCTTTGAAGGTTATTTAAGCCCTTCCCCTGTGCCAGCCCCTTTGGAAAGCTCGAGCAGAGATGGGGCAGCAGCTGCTGAGTCTCCTCCTCCCCCAGAGGAGCCCTGCAGAGCTCAGCCCATGGGGCAGGGGCCCTGCCCAGCCCTGGGTGCTCCGACAGCGATTCACAGCCACCATCCTCTGCTGAGGGAGGAGAACTTGGCACAGAGGCTCCTCATTGTCTTCTGAAGGAGCTTCATCTCCAGATTTGCTCACTTGAGCAGCACAACTGCATCCTGCCACCTGCACCAGCCCCAGGCTTGGCACTGCCTGAACGCTCCAATTTATTCACTTTTTCAGTTGTTCAAAAAAAATACAATCGTTTTGTCTCCGACACAAACCTGCATCACACCAGCGCTGCTTGGGGAAATTCACCTGAGCAGTGAAACTCCACCTGATTCCTGTGCTGCTGAGATGGCAGCAAGAACATTCCTGAGCAGCCACTGCCATAAAGCCAGAGTCGCTTGCAAGCAGGATTTCAAAAGCAGTGACAGCAGTCAGTAATTCCAATGATAAACCTGCAGTCCCAAACACGACTTTGGGTGATGGAACAGGGATAAATCTCAAAGAAACCCAGGCAAACCTCAACCTCTCTCTTTTTCTCTGTTTTTATGGAAGACAAAGATTTATTACAAGCGCAAAGTCTAAATTTTGCAGCACGTGTTTCTCACTATTGCCAGCAAAAAGCCCCGTTGAGAGCAGAGAGAGGAGCAGCTGAGGGGAGGGACTGGCTGGGAAACGCCCGAGCTCTGCTCCCACAGACCCTGCAAACCCTGCAGGTCTCACCCCAGCGCTGCTGAGAGCAGAACCAGGCGGGAAGGAGCCTCCCCAGGATCAAACAGGGAGTTCTGGCTCCACTTCAGAAAGGTCCCGGGCTGGTTTGCCTTTCATGCGTGTGGGAGAGTGAGCAGTGGCCAGGCAGAGGGGCAGGAAGGGCTGGTTGTGCCGAGCACAGGCAGAGGAACCAGGGAAACCAAACCGAGACCCAGCACTGCTCCAGGGATCCTTTCTCCGGGATGGGGACATCAGGAATTCACAGTCTGAGGCTCTGCTTAACTCCTATGGAAGCAGCTGCTTTAGAAATACATTTTCCACAATCATAAACTTCTGAGGCAAACAGTGAAAAACCCCCAAGTAATTCTTCTCCACCTGCTTGTGGACTGAATTTACAGTGGGCAGTTGCAGGAGACACGGCCCTGAGCTTCCCTGGGCTGTGTTTGATGCCTCAAACCTCCAGACCCAGTAAATTGATCCCATTTATGGGACAAATTTAGAGGTCAGGGCTGACAAGCCTTCAAGACCACACAGGTTTCCTCCTCGGGAGCCAAGGGGTGGAATGTGCCTCCCAGACCCTGCAGGGCAGAGCTCCATCCCCTGACACGTTTCCATCAGCAGGGCTGGGCTTTGCAGCAGCACTTTTATGATGTGCTGGCAGCTTTTCCCACCTAACGGAGACGTGTTGAAAGTTTAAAGGAAAGGGTAGTTGACATAATTGGGTATTACTGAACAACAGGACATTCCTGCAGCTCCCCGTGCCCCAGCCAGTCCCTCCCTATCTGTCCTTGACAGTAGCAGCTGTAAACTTTAAAGGTATTTGTTATTTTCCAGTGGGAGATAAAACAAATAAAAGAACAGATTTGTATCTGAAAGAACAACAGCCCCGGCTTCAAACTGTGCAGAGCGAAAATTGCGGCGAGTTTGGCTCCTGGTTTCACAGAGCCCTGAGAAAATAAAAGCAGAAAATGAACAGTGATAACCTTCAGTTCTTATTTCTCACATGAAAAACACTGACTTCCCTTTCTCTACAGGTACTGCAGGAGCCACATTTACAGACTGAAGTGTTCACCTCTGTGCTTGAAACGTGTGGGCAAAAATCAGAGATTGAAATTCCTAACTGTGGGCAGTTGTGCTGGGAACTGCTGCTCAGGGCAATTCAGCACAGCCCAAATTAAAGCAGCAAACCTTGTGACCTGTGTCGCTGCTAAACTCTAATTTACCAATAAACAAAAGGAAAATCAGGACTTGTGTGCAGTCCTTACATGGAAAACAGCGTGGAAGAATGGGAGTAAAAGTTGTTGGCACTATAAAAAGAAAACAAAAAGAGCAGTGAAACTTAATTTTTTTTTGTTATTTAGTTATTTACACCCTACTCCACTGGAAAGGCAAACCAACTGGAATATTTTCATTTGTGCAGATGAGCAGACCTAGAAGATCCAGAAGAACTCTGCCTCTCAGGATATTTTAGCTGAATACAAAGCACGGGCACCTCGAGCCCGTCCTGCCGAGCTCTCGCACAGGAATGGGCTGGGAGGAAACTGCTGCAGAGCTGTGCCCACCCTGCAGGGCAGCTCCAGGGGTGGGCACCCCCTCCCAAAGGAGGGCAGAGATGAAGGGATAAGGAAAGGCAGAGGCTCCAGAGATTCACAGCATGCACAGCGAGTCCCACTGTAAATGGGATTCCTTTAGAGCTGGAATTAAAACCACTGCATGGAGGCCCTTGGACAGAGCATCCCTGCACTTCCCAGAGCTCTCCTACCCAAATTCCTTACAAGTTTATACCCCCATGGTGAGTTCTTGCCACCTGAATTCCGAGTTTACAGCGATTACATCACGGTCCCTACCTCACAACTCAAGAGCCAGCTCTCCAACACATTTCTCGTTTCTTTAGCAGCTTTGGAAAAGCAAAATGACATATTTCTTGTATGGAAAGGCAACTAAAAAAAGGCAACTGACGGGGCAAAAATTAAAATGCACTCTTTGAAATTGTTCTCCTGTACTTCAGATTAACATTGGGTTTATAAGCAAGAGCTTGGAGCGCAGGAGTTGGAACGGCGGAGCAGGCTGGAGTGTTTTGGGGCCGTTTGGGTGGTTTTGTGAGCGCGGGGAGGGCCGGGCAGGGAGGAGCCGGGAGCTCCATTGGCTGCGGCCGCAGGTGAGCGCGGGGATAAAGCCGCACCTGCGGCCGCCGGGAGGGGCTGGGGCTGCGCTGTCCCGGGCCCCCGCCCCCGGAGTCTGCTCCAAACACGGAAAGAAAGAAAGAACCCCCCAGTTTCCTTACTCGCCCACTGCTCTATCTGAGTCTCTCGCCTCCTTCGGCTGTTTTTGTTGTTTTGGTTCAAAGTTGAGTGGAGCGGCCGCGGGATGGGATTGGGACCTGTTCACCAGAGCCAGGTGAGTGAGCGACTGCTCCATCCACACGGCCGGAGGGGGTGGGCAAACCTGGGCCAGGGTCGTGCCTGGGAGTCTCTGTGTGGAGAGATGGGGATGTGGGGAGTGGAGACACAGGATGCTCTAACGAGGTGTCCTAATTAACCCCGCTCCTGTGGCAGGAGCGCAGCTCATTCCCTACAAACACCGACGCAGCCGCCCTGGGCCGTGGGGAAGCTGAGGCCAGGACACGGCTTCTAAAAGGAAAAATGAGAACTTTATAAAAAGTTCCTGGGGGTGTTTAAAGTCACAAGTGATAGCAAAGATATTCAAAGCAGCAGTTGATGGTACTTGAGGAGGTATTTCCCAAACCAGCAAGAATGTGGAGGTTGGTGCTGTTTAAGAACAGCCTGATTCAATCAGAACCTTGCAGTCGCTCTGGACTTGCACTGGTGCAACGAACACCAGAGCTGAGCAGCTGTCCAGGCCACCATTTGTAAGGATTTAGCTTAATTTTCATCAGTTGATTCTTCTCTTGATATTCTCTGTGAATCACTTAAAATTGTTACCTCTCCAGTGATATCCTAAGAAGTGAAATATTTTAGAAAACAGTCAAATTTGTTAATTTGCCTTATGGAGACAATTTAAACTTGCTTTGGTTTGAGTTTGCCAAGGTCTCTGAGGTCCCAAGGTCATTGTGATGGGGTGTTATGAGATGCTGAAGCTTAGTTTGGGTGAGCTCGCTCCTGATCTCTGGGATCAGAGGGACCCGGGGGCTCAGGCTGCATTTCCCCCTTTCTGTGGGTGTCTTGTTTGTGTCGGCTGTCGTGTACCCACAAAGGCATCCAAAGGCCTTCTCTCACTTTTCCAAGAGAGAATCAGGAGCTTTGGCTTCAGCTGCTGCTGAACAATGAGGTTCCTGTCCATGTGCAGTGCACGGGGTACCCAAAGGTTCTTGTTGGACCCAACAGCTGGATCGGGCTGGGGCTGTGGAAGTGCTGCCTCTGGAAGTCACAGTGTCAGAGCTGAGCCCATATTACAGGGACAGGAATTATTTTATGTTTTCTCTCCAGGATGGGGAGTTCCTGGCACTTTTCAGAGCACGCAGGGCATGGCACTGAATTTCCAGAGGCTGCAGTCCCTGGGGTTCATGCAAAGCCCTTTCAGTGCAGCCGGTGCAGCCGCCTCAGAGCATCTGCCTCCACCGCTTGGTTCCCCCACAGACAAAGCAACAGAGAAACATTTGCTCACTTTGAAGTTCAGAGAAGTCCAGCACAGCTTCACCTGACCTTTAGTTAAAGGTCTGCCCCTTCTGAGGATAGAGCAGACCTTTGCTGCTGTTCAGGGGGAGCTGCAGCCTGACCCTCAACACTTCTCCCAAGCGAAAAGCAAAAATCAAAGTGTATCTCGTGAAAATTTGAAAAGCCAAACTCCCTACACCTGAAATTGGTTGTTCAGAGTTGAGGGGGGTGGAGGTGTTGGAGGTGGGTCCCTGGAGCTCGTATTTCAGGTTTTTATTCCCATTGATTTAATGTGAGCTTTTGCTGATAAAGCACCTTGATTTCGTGATCTGAGCTGCTCCCGGAGGAAGCTGGAGCCGAACCCAGCCTGCAGCTCTTTGCTCCCTGCGCTGGGCTCGGTGCATCCCAGGCAGGAAGGGGTTAATGGCCGGGAGCTGTGCATGAGGCATTTACGGGGCTGAGCCCGTCCTAACTTGCCTGATAAAAGGCATTTCAAATAAGCCAGGATTGCACAGAGGAATTTCAGTTGATGGGTTCCTGCCTAGGCCACCCTTTCTCAGGGCTTACCCAGAAGCTTTTAACAAGTCCTGACAAAACCGAGGGAGAGGCTTCGAGGCAGCAGCAGGTTTGGATTTAAAAGCGGGAGAGAGAGAGAGAAACACCCTAAACGATTTGTTCTGTTAAATCGTCCTTCAGCACCTCCGCACTGGGGGTTTGTGGGTTGGGTTTTTGGTTGGTTTTCGGGTTGTTTTTTTTTTTTTAAATTTAAGTGCAGGCAAACATTTCAGTTCACCTTCGAGGCGAGTTTTGCACCTTAACCTCTCTTTTCCCAAGCTGCAAAGTGTAAGCAAATTAAAATTTTAAATCTAAAGTTATCCAAGCGCATGGGAGATTTGCCATAAGTCAGAACTGGACCCTTCTGAAAGCCCCGGTTTTCCCAGGCTTCAAGGAGGAAGGATTTGGGACCTTGATTTAGCAAAGCCACCCAAACTGGAAACACCATTTGCAATTCCTTGCTGGGATGTGGTGAATTTTCATTTCGTTCATGGGATTTGTGTGTTTCGAGGTAGATTTGTTTTATTGTTTTCAGTTATTTAGAGACGAAGCAACATGCAATGCTAAGGACATGCATTATGTTCTGATTTACTAATTTTATAGATAAAACCAGGACATATCTACAAAGCAAAATATTTAAGCCTATAATCAGATTCCTTTGCAGGAATCTCAGAAATGTCTTTACTGCACAGATGTAGGGATGGGTTGGATTTTGAAGGGGCAATATTCCTAACAGGCTTAATTTTCATTATTTTTGTCTTTCACAGATTGGAAGCTCTCAGGAAGAGGCTGAACACCTTTTAAAGGGTTTTAAACTATTTAAATCTTCATGGTGCCACAGGGCAATCCCACGATACCCACGATATCCGTGATCCATCCCACAGAAGGGAGGAGCAGGGGCAGCCTGGCAGTGCCACGCTGGGACAGGGGATGAGTTCCCTGCTCTGCCTGGGCTTCAGGAGGCACCTGAAGGGGAGCAAACTCCAATTCCCACATCCTGGGGCCGGGACTAAATGGGATTATTTCTCCCCTATCTCGGCTAAAGGGAAGCAGTACCCTAACGCGCTCCCAGCACGGCCAGAGGTCTTTAAAAAGGACCAGCACTTCGAGGAAAATCGCCTCCAGGCATTCCTTGGGTTTTGTAAATTCAGGGTTTAAGGCCGTGGCCATTATCTGGTCGCACCTCCCTTGTAAAAGCCATAAAAGACAAAAAAACCGCCTTGAGCATTTAATTTGCAGAAGCTCCTGGTGGCTTAAAGGCTTTCAAAAGACGGGAGCTGGCGCATCCTTGGGTCAGCTGCTCCCACATTTAACAGCACTAAGTGTCCAAAGTGGCTGCTTTGTTCCAGGCTGAAATCACAGAGGTGACCAACACGGATATGGTGGAGGGGGGGAAGGAAAAGGACGATTTCAGCCCAGGGAACCCCTCCAAGCACCAAGTTCACACCTCCCACACACGGCCCGAACATCGCAGGTGACGCAGCCGGGCGTCCCTAAAGGCGCCTTAGCACCCCAAAACATCACCCGCCTTTTCCCCAGGGAAATGAGGACGATCCATGGGTTCTGTTGTCCTTCATTCCACCGGAGTCTGTCTCGTACCTAACCAGATTTCAGTGGAGTGAAGCACAAGAGGCATGGAGCTGAACCGGCACCAGAGGAGCTGCTGCCCACTGCCAGGGCTGGGAAACGCGCGGAAATTCGGATACAGCAGGCAGAGACCACGCTGCTGGGAAACGGAGAGGAGCAGCACGAGGAGCTCTTTAATAACCTGAATATTTCCTGAAAATCCCCAGTGAGAACCCTCTGTGAGCGTGTACTTCCTTTCTGCATAATGTGTAAAGATTAAAAGTCTACAAAGACCACAAGCTGCTTTCTGCAAGGTTTAAATACCGTATTAGCAGGAAATTAAACCCTAAAGTGGATAAATGAGCTGTGTAACCTCATCCCTTTCAGTCATCTTCCCTCCAGGATGGGACAGCCAGGGTAGAAACCAGAAAATAACCTAATTTCAGTGCACTTGCACCACTGCATTCCCTCAAAAACCTCTCCCTAAAGAATCTCCAGTCGTGCCTGCTTCCCTCCAACTCTCCTGCCACACCACCTTCAGAACCTGGAAAAGCTCCATCAATATTTTAGACTCATTTATTTTGTAATAAAATGAATGTAAATAAGATGGAGGTTGAGAGAGAACTCAGATTTTTCAGGCTGAGCACTGGATAGATCTTTCAAGGTGTCAGTGTAAATTCCTTGAAGGTTAATGCAGTTAAACATATTTGATGCATAAATGTGTCACATCTACCACTAATCACTCACCAGTTGTAATTGCCTTTTCAAAGTCCTCACCTCCCTGAGACAAATGCAAAAAAAATGAGATCTGGCAAATTTAAAACAAAAAAACAAATAATGTCTTCCTCCCATCGGGATGTATTATTCGCCTTGATAGATTTAGTACCAGATTTCAAGAATTTATTGTCCTGTATTATTTCTCAGCCGCCTGCCTAATCCTTCTTTCCCCCTGCCCCTTCTCTGACGGATTGGAAAAGCATTCAGGAGCCACTTGCTGATGGTTTCCCTACAAACACAGAGCACACAAGGCTTTGCTCCCTGCAGAGCCACAGCCGCCAGCTCCCACCCACCCACCCTGCTGCTGAGCTCTCCACTCACGAGTGTCACAGCTCCTGGTCTTCATTTCCAGGCCCATTCCTGAGCCCAGCACAGCCCCTGTGTTGAACATCTCACAAAACCAGATTTCCCTGCTCAGTGTTGAAGCCACACTCGAGTTCAAACCAAATCATTCCACCAACAGATTTGCAAATGGGACTCTGGCCAGCCCTGCACTGTTTCAGCTTTCTGTACTTTCTTATCCATCTAATACTCCACACCTTGAAATTCATCGCCACCAAAACCAGTTCTTGATGGCTTTTCATAGAATGGTTTGGTTTGGAAGGGATCTTAAAGGTTGTCCCATTCCAGCACCTTCCCCCATCCCAGGCTGCTCAGAGCCCCATCCAACCAAGCCCTTAACACCTCCTTTTCCTGAAGGATTTTCCCTCAGAGCATCTGAGAGCTCAGCGAGCCATTCTTTAGAGTTCTGGTGGCGGATGACAAAAGCACTGGGCAGAAATTGGAGTTTTTTCCTTTGTTATCCTTTTAGCAAAACCAAAAGTCCAAGTGCACCAAGGGTAAGTCTCACACGTCAAGCACAAAACCGAAACGGACGAAAAACGCACAACTTTGTGTATTTACCAACTCAAAGTAATAAACCAAGGGGTCCTACCTTGCCCCAGGTCCAGAGGGCAGAATTCTATGCTGGAAACTGCTGCTGCTGAAGATCCATTGGAGCACAATTCACCTTCCCACCCTTCCTTCCTCCCCTTTCTGCCTGGCTCCAGCTCCCCAGCCTTCCTCTGCAGGGCAGGAGAGGCCTGTGGATGAAGACACAAATAAAGCTGGGTATTAATGACATGCTGGGGAATGTTTACAGCACTACAAGTCATACATTACTCATCCATTTGTTCTTTTTTCCCCCATATGAAGGACATTTTGGGTAACAGCTTTCCATACATTAAAGCGAGGCACATAACGAGACAGCAGACAAACTGCCAGAGCTGTGCAGCGCCGTGGACAAGGCTCTGTCAGCACGGGCTGAGTTAGCAGAGCTCCCTTCAGAGCTGACAGGTGCTGTGTAAATGCAAGCTCGTTATCAAAGGAACCACGGCTTGTTGCTCACACTGATGTAGCGCCAGAGACAAAAACCCTCCAGTTCCTCTTTGCAGTAATACCTGCAGTCTGGAGACTGAATATTCCCAGCCCTTAGAGAGCAGCTGATGACACAGATCTGGCAATTCAGACAGGAGAAGGTTCCCTTCGGGGGAAAGGAGCGAGGTCAGGGCCCAGCAGCCAACAAGTGCCAGCCCAGCAGGGTCTGCTCCAGCATCCAGGAGCTTCTGGGGCACTTCACACCCACTGCCCTCTCCTGCTGCTGTTTGTGAACACCAGGCCCTGAGTGGTTTCTGTCACTGCAGCCTGGTGAGGGCAAACTGGAGAATCCCAGTGAAAGGGGTGGGTTTGGGGCACATTTATTGGCAAGGTTGCACGTGCAAGTCCCCTGCTGTACTGAGGTGCATTAAAGTGCATCCCTCAGGCACAGGGAGCCCTGGGACACAGGAGGGAAATAATCACAAATAACCCCCCAAGCAGGGCAGGTTCACTTCAGTGAATACTCCAGGTTCTCTTAGTGGGCAGCATAAAAGCAGAAAGTGCTCACCCACTGCAACCTCCCTGTCAAAAACGGAACTGTCAGAAGCTGAAAGGTCCCTGAAACGGCACAAAACCAGACTGGCTCATTCCAGCAAAATATTTGTCCTTTCTGAGCATTTCCCAAAAGAAACAAGGTAAGGAATTACACTGCTAAGCCCAGGGAGACGCATTGCTGGAAAAGCCATGGGTTTTCAGCTTTTTCAATGGTTACATTTCAGTGTTGTGCCTAAATGCCCCACTTAAAGCCAGTTTTTATTCAGGAGACAGCCAGGCCTCAAACACCATTTCAATATAAACCTTCCAGCCCTTTTGAGTTGCTTCAATAAACGCTGCCTTGTCTGGTGTTAACTTCGCTGAGCTCAGAAGCAGAGGGGAGGTTTGGATGAGAGGCCTTTTAGAAACCCTTTACAAATGTAGATTTGATTGACTGACTGATTGAACTTAATTGCAGACATTCTCTTAATTGTACACTTAATTACTGACACTGTGTCAAAAGATTTCTGATGCAGCACCTGGAGGACAACCTTGCAAGTGCCAGTCGGAGCCAGCTGCACAAGACATCGGGGAGGTGCTGAGCATTGCCACAGCTTGGAAGGGGGGGAAAAAAATCATAATATTTTAATAATATACAATCAGGGTTCCGCCCACCCTCAAACACGCGTGTGCACAGACACACAATCACAAACCTCCTGGTGGGGAGGGCGGCCGTGCGTGGGGCAGAGAAAAGGAACAAAGGGTGGTAATTCTGGGCCATGTGGCAGTGCCACCCCTCTGCGGTCCCTGCAGCATCCCGGGAGGATGCTCCGGGGCAGGGAGCGAGGGACGGAGGGCACCGCGCTGGGAGGGGGAGCAGCGCCACAAGAAACAAACCCCGCCGTGGTTTTTTTTTTTGCAGGTTAAACCCCGCAGTGTTTGCAGGTTAAAGCCCTGCATGGTTTTGTTTTTTTTTTTTTTTTTT